>MDKI01103199.1:0-14808 GCA_005239505.1 Nicotiana paniculata | reverse complement strand
TTGCGTATTCTAAAGACTTGATTGATATGTTAATTCCCTGTGGGATCGACTCTGGGCATAATACCCGGATTATATTTGCAACGCCCGCCTAGTCTTTTATTAGACATAGTTGAGCGTGATCACTAGTCTACTATGACAAACATAACACCACATCTCTGATACAAGCTGAACTCCAAGCATTTCGGCAGGCACTTCAAGTCATCATCCATGAAAAAATATTCCCAATCGAAGTGGAAACAGATGCAATGGAGGTCATAAGATTCCTTCATGATGATTATCCCACTTACTCTGACTTAATTTATGAATGCAGGTTGTTAATGGAGAAGGCGGCCAACCAAGGGGAGATCACAATGAAGCATAGCTTCAAGGAAGGAAACATGGTCGATCATCTACTAGAAAGAAACACTTTAATTTCTCCTCCTTGTGATAAACTTTGTTTCTTTAGGGTTCCTCCTGTCTTTGTAATGGATGTGTTTGGCAAAGACCAGGATGATTTTGTGTACTATCGAACTTCCTCGGCAAAAGTATGTAGTAACTTAGCAACACTAGGCAATGAATGTGCCCTAGAAGGCATTAGTACCCCCTTGAGGGAAGTATGTATGAATGATAACGCTATGGGTCTGGTACCCTAGCAGACTATCCTTGTTTTTATTTGTTATTATATATATAAATATCTTATCGTTCAAAAAAAAACTATGATAAAAAATCTGAACTATTATTTATTTTTTCTATTTATTCTTTAGTTCTGCTATTATATTATTCAATACCTAATATTATTACATTGTCATGTGGCTTTTCATTAGCTTGTTTAAATTTAATATTTATTTCTACCATACTCATTCTAATATAATATAGATAAAAATTAAAAAGTATTTCAGTAGTAACTTTGACTTTATTGTTCATATTCCAAAATATGAATTTTCTTATCATATTTCAAAAACAATCTCATCTCAAATTCAAGAAATTCTTATCATTCTATTTTCTAAATTGGACCGCATTTTCAAAAAATTGTGTTATGCTTTCAAGCTTAAGCTAACCTCACTCAATTCAAATATTAATCAAAAAAAATATTTCTTAATTGTTTGAACACATTATATCTAAATAGTGTAATAATATCTACATATAAAATATTTATTTTCCCGATTTATCAATATTAATATGACTTTATTAATTTTGTAATTAAATATTCTTTACTGGTTATTAATTTTTTTTTCTTACATTATAAATAATTTGAATATTTTATTTACAATCTTGTTTTTTTTATTGTTTAAAGTCAATAAATCTTTAATATCTTAAGTAAATTTTAGTTTTATTTTATATTTTAACTTATTCCAAATTATAAATAGTCATAGGTTATCTAAATTTACATCTTTCTATATTTTTTATTTTTTCTGTTATAGTTTTTTTAATTAATTTATTACCTCCATATTTCTAGCTAATATAGAAGAAAATCTATGAGTGGATCAATATACATACACACACACACACACACACACACACACACACACACACACACACACACATATATATATATATATATATATATATATATATATGTTAGATTTGTCTAAGATTTATTTAGATTATGTATAAGATTCATTCAACTAATTTCATTAATTATGTTTCATTTATAATTCAAATTATTAACGTTGTCTTAAAATTGCCAAGTGACATCTTTTTAGCTTGCCACTTAACTTAACTACATGTTTCACTACCCAGATTTTAATATAATATAGATACGAGTGTATCCTGTGTTACAAGTCATTTGCCACAAATAATTGTAAGATTTTACATATATATACACTGTTGAAAACCTTATTGAGCCTCCCTACTCAAGTTTCAATTTAATTACCTCCTATATACAAATTTACCAATTATACACACTTTAAAAATTAAATAAGTATCCCTTTATATTAGGAATCAATTATTTCACATCTTTTTCTCTCTCCATCATGTGCGCTCTCTCTCCATCTCTCTCTCTCTCTCTACATCTCTCTATCTCTCAATCCCTAATTCCAGTAAAGTAGAGCAAAGGAAAAGAGAGCAGCAATTCCAACATTGACAACCATTAAAAAGCTTTGAAACTTTGAATTCGAATATGGGTTTTCAAAAAATGTTATTTGTTTGAGTTGGGTATGTTGCAAAGAATTGAGAATTCTCTCTATGTCTCTCTCTATTTCTCAATTCCTAATTTCATTAATGTAAAGCAAAGGAAAAGAGAGCAGCAATTTCACCATTGACAGCCACTAAAAAGCTTTGAAGCTTTGAATTCGAATTTGAGTTTTCAAAAATCATTATTTGTTTGGATTGAGTGTTGTTGCAAACAATTGGGAATATGATTTGGAGTTTATATTTCAATTTTGAGAGTGTTTTGGTGAAGATTAAACTTGATTTTGGCTGAATTTCAGATTGAAACTCGAAGAAGAAGAAGAAGAAGACTTGATATACATTATATTTATGAAATTGTAGTAATATTGTAGAAAAATTGTAAAAAAATTGTATTATATTGTTTATATATATTATTTTTTATTTAACTATTGTATGAAAGTTGAACAATATTGTATAAAAATTATATTTAAGTATGATATTGTAATTGTATATAACTGAATAGAAATAATGTATAAAAATTGTAGATAAGTTGCATAATATATAATTAGTTGTATGAAATTTATTTTTACTATGTATAAATCAGATACAAAATATACAAAAGACATATTGTATAAATTTTGTATAAATTTTGTATTTAAGTTGTATGTTATTGTAGTTGTATTTAACTGGGTAGAAATAATGTGTGAAAATTATAGATAAGTTGTAGATAAATTGTATAATATATAATTAGTTGTATGAAATTTATTTTTACTATGTATAAAACAGATACAAAAAAAATATTGTATAAAATTTGTATTTAAATTGTATGTTATTACTGTTGTATTTAACTGGACAAAAATAATGTATAAAAATTATAATTAAATTGTAGATAAATTATATAATATATAATTAGTTGTATGAAATCTATTTTTATTATGTATTATCTACATCAGTTCATTCAAACTCACAGCTAATATTAGGAGAATACAAACATTTAAAGTCAACACAGAAATTTTATGTACATGAAGCATGAAAGAGCACCCTTATCAACCCATTAAACATAGAAGCTTCAAAAATGGCAGCTTTTGCGAAAATCATAGGTAATAATCTGTAATTATCAGTTAAGTTTTTAGCTTTTTCTTCTTACCGGCCATAGAAAACCAGCTCCTGAAAATCATGACAAGGGCGCCGCTGGGGCAGCCAAACAACCAAAAGCACTTCTCTTTGACCTTGCTCAACAAACTGCGGTCGGCCTCCGGAATTCCAATAGGCTGTAGGTATGCCCACGCCGCCTGCTGTAAGAGCGGGTCTACAGAAGACAGTTGTGTGCATATAAACGAACCTGGAGAGCAAGTTGGATTTGCCTACTCTTGAATGTTTGATTAACACTATCTTGAACAAGTAATCATACTCTTCCAACTTTAGTTGATTAGTATATTTTAAGGCGAAGAAAAATAAGGAAAGAGAAGAGGAGAGAAAATAGGAAACGGGCGTAACTACGTCCATGGATTGAAGTCACAAATAATAAATTGTGAGCCTTTTAAGATGTATTATTTATATTTTGTTACTGAAATTGTTCACTGCTCAATCTACATCAGCAGGAAGCCACCTTACTAGTGAACTTTGATTAAATATACGTTTCTTCATTTAATACGAAAAAAATTGCAACTTATATTATGTAAAATTAGTCCTATTCAACTCTACAAAAGTGGTCAAAACTGACTATTGATACAGTAATAAAAGTGGCATTTTAGAAGTTCCAAATGCAATTACTAGAATGTATT
This sequence comes from Nicotiana paniculata, assembly GCA_005239505.1. NCBI lineage: Eukaryota > Viridiplantae > Streptophyta > Magnoliopsida > Solanales > Solanaceae > Nicotiana > Nicotiana paniculata. The sequence goes on along the minus strand of MDKI01103199.1, from coordinate 10,936 downwards.
AATTTTATCTTACGGATTGAATTGGTACATCTAACATAAATACTCACTAAACTAAAATTATTGTTTATTATTTACAGTATAAAAGGTTCCTTTATTGTTTAGGAAAAGTGTCTTCAGTTGAAAGTGTTATGACGTGGCAGACAGACACATTTAACAGGTGAACACAACAGGGAACTTAAGTCTTAAACATAGGAGGATGACAGAGGATGTTATAAAACCAAAGAGTATTTAGCAAAAATCATCGAATATAGTGTACAAATACACAAACATACAGAAAATCAGTGTCCGTTATTCTTCATCTTGGCAGCCTTAGATTAGGGTTTTAGAAGACCAGCTCTAGGGTTGCTGAAAATGGTGGCTGACCAGGCGAAGAAATCAAAGACAAGTGTGGAGGAAAACGCCGATCAAATTGACACTGACCTTGTTCTCTCCATCGAGAAGCTTCAGGAAGTTCAAGATGAGCTTGAAAAGGTTTAATTCTTAACTCTTTATATAATGCATGTTATTTTTTCTGAGCTTTTCTATGAGTCCTTGATTGTGGAATTTGGTGGAGTAAAACTTTTTTTTTTTTTTTGGCCTTGTGTTTTGTGTTGTTACTGCTTTTATATATGCTTCTGCATTATGGGGGTTGTTATTTTTTTTGTTGTTGCTGATTCACTTGTTCAAGAGTAAGCAAAGACTTTTTTTGTTTGCTTTGTGCCCAAACAGAACAAATTGGACTCTTGATTTGACTGATTGTTGCCATTCTCTTTCTTTTATTACCTTTTTCATTCCCGTGGTATGCTGTATTAGGATCATTCTTCTTTTTTTTTGGAATTTAGGATAAACTAAGATGTTGTTCGAGAAAATGTAGAGTGAGTAGACTGCTTTAAGTATAAAGAAGGAAAAAAATCTGAGGTTTGTTGTATTTGTTAAGTTCCTCTGTAATTGGAAATGATTACTTGGTTAATTATCCTTTTGGATTTTTCTTAACGCCGTAAATGACAAAGGGACGAGAAGCCAAGTGGGGACTTCTTTTGCTAGGAGTAGTATAATTGTAACTTCTTATCGTATAGTGATGGACCGATGGAACAAAAGAGGGGTCGGGGCTTTTAGCTTTGGATCCTTTGAGTTGTGCTACTATAACCAAATGGCAGCGTTTCGAAATTGCTTGCTTTTAATATACTTCACCTTCAAAAGAGGACCTTTTTGGAAAAACTAAGGCGTCTCATCTCCGCAGCTAGCACTCCTTATTTTATAATGACGTGTCACTATTGGTGGTGGTCCTATAAACAGGAGTACAATAAATTGTCAGCAGCTTGTTAGAGAGTACTATCGGTTAATCCTGCGCCTAACTCAACCCCAAAAGCTAGCTCGTGAGGTGAGTGTTGTCCTCGACCATATAAAGAGACTACATCGCATACACTTAACCAATGTGAAATTCTAGCACTTTCTGATTCTCTATGTGTATATTTCCCATCAATCTGTCGCCTTCTTCCATTCCTTCCCCAAATTTCCTTTGTCTCCTCTTCCATGAACCATAATTCCCTCGTCTCATAGAAATCTGTCAGCTATTATTCGTTGTGGCTTGCTAATCTGCAATCTTTCACCAAATCCACTGGCCCATTCAAAGTGGCAGGGTCGCTTTATCTGCTGAAACCCTGGATCCCTCTAATTTACAATGTACTTGTCTTAGAGTGTATTCGAAACGATAAAGATGAACCGTAAAGAAGTATTAAGTGGCTTTGAAATAAACAATTAATGCTGGATCACAGACAGATGAACCACACAATAAAAAACGATGTCCTTCTTTATTGAAAATAGTAAGTAACATCTTTTTGGGAAGAGGAGAGGGAATCAGGCGAGCGAATAAAAGGTGTGAATAACGAGCAAATTCGACTCATGAACGATTAGGAAGTAAAGGAACAATCATTTTGTGCCAAATACTGTTATGAGACTGGCGGCTCAAGGTTCGTGACCTATGCTCGCTGATTCAAAAAAGAAAGGCGAAGGGCTTGGAAAAAATTTGACCGAAAAATAGCGAAGACGTATAATGGTAATAGATCATGTAGTGATCTACTTCGATTGCTATATGAAAAATTGCTAAACTGACTCTTTTCTGTCTAAATCAGTCCTGATTAGAGCTTGGGGACGTGATTTTAATAACTGATGAATGCTCATTTTCCTATTGGACACACACACACACACACACACACATAGTTCTTGGGAAATAAATTGGATCTTTGATTGAGGCATAATTGTTTAACAGAGCAGGGTATCCGTATCTAATTCAAATGTTAAAGTTACAAGTCTTGAACGAAAATCATCTTGGATTCCGTTTCGGTATGTCTGAAATATCAGCAGACTTTGACTCGGCCCTATTCTATTATCCATTTAACAAGTGCCCAACTTTGGGGCATATAATTACAAATTGAGAACATTTAGTGTAGACGTTATACTTCGTTCCATTTTATGTGGCACTATTTCCTTATTAGTCCTCCAAAAAGATAGACACCTTTCTGTATCTGGAAAACATTTAACATTGCAATATAATTACCCTAAATGACATGCTTCTACAGCTACAAAAAACTCATGACATGTTTAAATCCACAAGTTCCAAAAGTTTTTTTTTCTCCTTAAACTCCATGCTCAATCAAACTACACCTCATAAATTGAATAGAGGGAGTATTATTTTGTGTTATATTTCCAGCATTTGTCTGTGCTTCTTGGTCCGAACCTTTCAACAAAAAAGCTGTTCTGGAAATACCTAAATCTCATGTTAATGACTTACTGACATATGCTCAATCTGGGAGTACATATGCACATCTTTTTTTGGCAAGGACAGATTTATGCTTTATGGGTCATTGCAATGTATCACCGTGTCGATAAAGATGGCCTAGCTGGCACACTCTTATAAACCAAAATTAACCACCAAAGCTGTTCCCTTTAAATGGCTCCGGGTAACAACTTTTTTGCTATAGGTAAAAGGTTAACATCTCAATCCCCATCATGTTGCCATGGTTAAGTTTGGGCTAGACCCCAATAGTACGATGTCTTTTGCAAGATTCATTTCCTTTTTTTAATCATTTTGTTAAAATGTTTTGTTTCCGAAGATTTTCTTGAAGTCACTGGCAGCCTGCCCAGTTGGTATTTCAGATCAGCCAACTAATTCACAGATATCACACTAACTTTCAGAAGTTTTTTGCCAGTCTGGTGGTTATTCTCTTATTTATTTATCTTCCTTTTCTTGTCAACATGTCTTTCACTTATTTAATCATGAGTATGATATGAATAATTAATGTAAAAGATAATGCTTCGGATTTCCTGTTACAAGAAAGAATATGAAGTCTATATTGCTGTAGAATCTATTAATATCATTCAAGGTTAATACTGGCTCCTAGAGAGTTACCAAAATACAAAGTTCTTTCCTCCTTTCTTTCTCTTCTTTTCTTTGGTACTTGGTTGGCAGGGTCTGAGCTTTTCGTGCTGGGCAAGCGCATGACGATGATTTGAAAATATGGGAATCTGAGTACAATAAAAAAAAGCTAATGGTTTTGCTGTGGGTTTATGGGTTCATCAACAGTCAGTTTTAAGCGTGGCTTCGAAATTTTGAGTTTTTAAACCCGTGTTTCATGAAATCTGCTTCAATATTTCAATGAAATGCATTTGGCGGATGAAAAAGCAGTAAAGAGTATGCATTAGCAAAATCATTTGCTTTCAACTGACTCAAAGTATAGTTTTATCCAGTTCTTATTAGCTCTATATCCATATGTATTCTTTGAGAATCTGCTTTCCTTGTTTGTTCAACAAAGCATTAGAAAAGAGTTACTGGCTCAACAAAACTGGTTCAAGTACCTATTGATTAGTTGAGTATTAACTGCATCCAGAATTTGTTTAGTAAATGCTGCAAATAGTTTATGCATAGCTCATGAGCATCCATTTTTGATTGGCACTCTGCAGGTTAATGAACAAGCTAGTGAGGAGGTATTAGAAATTGAACGGAAGTATAATGAGATAAGGAGGCCTGCTTATGAGAAAAGAAGTGAGGTCATCAAATCCATTCCTGACTTTTGGTTGACTGCCGTAAGTCCAGTCTATTTCTTTCCAGATTTCAGTTAGCATTCATGTGGTGGAAAATCAAGCAACCTAACTTTTCTATCTGTTAATTAATTTTGTCTATGCAGTTCTTAAGTCACCCTGCACTTGGCGAGCTTTTGAATGAGGAAGATCATAAGGTTTGACATGTAATTCAACTCCAATTTGTTGGAGAAACATACTCGGAAATCTCTTAATTGTTGACCTAGATGTCGTCTAGTCCCTCATTTTGTGATATTCCGTTAGTTCTGAGCCTGTTGTTAAGTTGCTGTTCTTTGAGATTTCATGTGAGGATGGTATGTTCTTTCCTTGACATTTTAATAGCTGCTAAATTAGTAATTGCGACACTCTTCTTCCTTTGATTTAGATCTTCAAGTACTTGGATTCTCTTGATGTGGAGGATTTCAAAGATGTGACATCCGGTTACTCCCTTACTTTTGTAAGTTCTTTTGTCTATAAAACACTACTCTACCGGAGATTGCATTAAATATGCATCAATAGCTCGCATCTTCTCACAGAGTTTGCATAAAGTTGCTGCTGACCGACTTTCTAATTTTTCTTCAACCTTCAGAAATTCAAACCAAATCCTTTCTTTGAAGATACGAAACTTGTTAAGACATATACTTTTCTAGATGAAGGAACAACTACGGTAACTGGTACGGCTATTAAGTGGAAGGAAGGCATGGTAATGGCTATACTTGTGTAACTTGTTATGTTAGAACCCTCCTTTTCTTCTTCCTTCAGACCCCTCTTCCATGGAAACATGATTAATAGTTGTAATTTGAAGGGCGCGGCTAATGGCGGTACTCCTGAGAAGAAAGGAAACAAGCGGCCACCGTCAGAGGAAAGGTAGTTGTCACTCACTTTCTTGAGAATTTATCTGACCTTCCTGGCATGCTAATTCCACGCTTTGAGTTGTGATCCTGGTGTTTGAGAACAAAGTGACTCTAAGCAGTTACAAAGATTTTTTTAACGAAAGCATTGTTTGGAAATAAAAAGGTGTACTAAGGAAGTTCTTATTTACTGATTTTTGTTCCATGCATTGCTTGGTTAAATTTTCCAAGATGTTAACATGTAGTCCAACTTCTGATCTGGTGAGAAAAGTATCTTAGATTTTTTTCTTACTGTATATTGTATCACCAATAACCATATGCTGATGGATGCAGCTTTTTTAGTTGGTTTTCTGAAACTCAGCTAAAAGATATTGCAGATGGGCTTAGTGATGAGGTAATTGCTATATCCGACTGCTTGCTACTATTTACTTTGTTGCATTCTTATTGCTCATCGTTTGATGAGTTCATAATTATCGCAATTTATGTAAATGATTGCTGAGATTATTTCATCTTTTATCATTTTTCCGAATTTCTTATCAGAGACGTAAAACATTATATAGTGCAACAAATTTAAGTCTATCCAAAAGTTCAGCTTCTTTCAGGTATTTTATATGTTTCCCTGTGACTGCAGGTGGGAGAGATAATTAAGGACGACTTATGGCCCAATCCACTGAAATATTTTAACAATGTAACATGTTACCTTCCATTCTAGGTTATGTGACATGATTCCCAACCTTCTTTCTTCTTCAAGCTAAGAGAAACTTGGGGCTTTGTTTGTAGGAAGCTGATGAAGAAGAATCCGATGGAGACGAGGACGATGAAGAGGTAAACATTGATGAGATTATACTACCTTCCTTTTTATAGTTGCTTGATTTGGACCTTCTAGTTTTGTGCTAAGCTTTTCTGACTTGCCTATCAAATCTTCTGATTTTTTGTGGGGTTTAAATGTACTATGATGTTGTTGCTGTCCTTTGGTGCATTCCTATCTCACTGTTCCTTGTTAAAGTTTGAAACCTTTATTCACTAAATAGATGGTGCATATGTCATGGGTTAGTCATTTTAGATCTGAATTTTTATTGCTTTAAATTTTATCAGCCTAGGTACTACTACTCTGAGTCTTGACTCCAATCATAACATGTTCCTTTCAAGATGCTACAGCCAGTATAATACAAGTTTCATAGAGACATAGAGTGACATGGAAAATGATGCATTGGTGGTGAAGTTGACTCTGTTAGGATTTCTTCGGAAATAGTGATGGGACTTGGGCAACAACTAACGAGAGGGTAAATTGAGGATTAGGGGAAGTAACCTACAATTCTTTTTTCTGCTGAAGTGGGGGAGATATCTACACTTTTAGAGGTAGTTTAGTGCCTTTGCCCCCAGGATACAGAAATTAACTTTTCTCGAACACATACATTCATCTTTACCGTCAAGAAAGTTGTTAAAGGAAGCAAGTTGGGGTAAGACAAGCCTTTTGGAGTACAATAAATTTGGTCAAAGCTTTAGCAGAAGTCAAAGGTAGGAAATTGCATATGGTATTCCTAGTTTATTTGTATGACTTATCCTGAGGAAACAAGACCTTGCAGAAAGGAGTTATACAATCCAGACAACAGTCAAATTAGTGATTTAAATCTAAAATTACATCTAACATGTCCACAACTTGTCTTATGGGCAGGGTGTTATTTACATAACCGAGGGTGAAAATGAATTACCTTAAGGAGATTGAAAATGAATTGCCTAAATCTCTATGCTTTTCAGCTATTATTGTATATGCTTTTGGTTGTTGTATATGCTCTAATCTGAAAATGCTACGACAGTTGAAGTTTGGTGGTTATGACATCTTATATAACGCGCTTTTCAACTAATCTTTTATTCCTATCAACCAGGGAAATGATGATGATGAGGAAGATGAGGATGATTGTTGAACACCTCATTAGCTCTTTAATTTATTCTTCCAAACTTTGCTCATATCAGTGTCAAATATAATTTTCAGTTGTTGCATACTCAGCCTCATAGGCAACTTCGACATATGATAAGACAGTTAAAAACCTTATATTGTAGCTAGCCAACTTCTGTTAGATTTATCTGTGATGGATATGGTAGCTGTTTTCGTGCCCCGAAACTCTTTAATCCCAGCCTCATTTGATTGGCAAGTTGTACTTTTCTTTAGTAAGCAGGACCATGGTGCTCCACATTGTTGTGTTAGCTTAAAAGCTGCTCTTTGATCAGTCATCCAGCGGCCACCGGCCACTAGTTCCAGGAAATTCACCTTGTTTTTAAACCTGGTGGCTCAGTTGATTCGCGGCTTTCTTCTCATTCCCTTCCGGTGTTTCTTATATAGTTCGTTTTTTAACTAATTAACACGCCCGCGCCTGCTTGTGATTGGTTGAAAAGCTCCTTCCCCTTTTTTTGCTGGGAAGAGGTTAACCTCAAAGCAAATGAACGCTGGTTTGATGTTCTCCAAAAAAGCCAAACCCCTGTGCTTATCTTTTGCAGATGAGTTTTGTTGATGGACATGCTTTCATGGTTTTTCTTTAGAACAATCCTTTATTCAATTTGGTATAAGGTCGCTTCAGAACTTAAGAAAAGGAGATAGCATTCCAAAACTGATCTCCTTATATGATGGAGCGACATTCTGTTGACAGGGTAATTTTGCTATTATTTTTTTTTTGAGTGGAGACGCTTTATATATAAAATAATGAGACCATTTAGCGAAAAAATTTGGGAGAATGACACAGTTACCCATAAAAGCAAAATTATTTACCTTTGTCTACCCATTTGTTTTCCTATCCATCAAACTAATTACATCTCCTACTCATAGTAGTTTTGTGGGAAAATTTCTCTTTTTTCTCTAATTCTTTTTTGTTTCTATGTTTCTTTTCTTCTTTTTTTTTCCTTTTTTTTTCTCGTTTCTCCTTATTTTTTTTCCTTTTTTCCTTTTCTAATTTCATTTAACTTCTTTTTTTATATTCTTTTTCTCTTCCTAATCCAATTTCTGTTTTCACTATTTTTCATTATTCTTTTTTATACAATAAAAAAATATAACTGATATAGTAAATATTTGTTCACCTTTTTTTAATATAACTAGTATAATATATCTTTTGTTTTTTTTTTCTTTCTCATTTTTAAATTCAATTATTAAACTGAAATAACATCAGTTGTCACTTGATCTAATTCACTGAATATCACATTGACTACTGTTGAACATCATAAATTATATAATTAGATTCTAAGAATCAACACGTGATTACCATGCAAAATTTGATCTCCTTCCCTACAAATATCAGTAAACACTCTACCATTAGCAGTAATACAACTAGTTATAGAGCAAGAAAATATAATCTACAACAACCAAATCTCCATATATATTAGTTAGAATAAAAATGATAATAAAATATTAAATAATGCAATAAAAGTATAAGTAGCAAAAAAGACTTCTAGTACCATGTGATACCAATATGGTATATATGTATACCAACAGAGCATATGATTTTTCTAGAATATTGCTACAACTATCTGCGATTATACTACTGTACCAAAACATTAAAGGACGCAATAAAAGTATGAGAAAATTACATGCTCGTATTGCAAGCTAAATATTCGCAAAACAATTTGCGCACTCTTTATACTAACAGGGTTATATAATTGTATGGGGTTGTTCCAACAATTGCCTATAACTATAAAAACTATTACATAATACACATAATTTATGTCCATCGGCACACAAGAATTCCAGCACTGCAAATCATGTTCATATAAATAATATCATAATAGAATTCACTTAAAATGCAGCTAAAACAACCAAAACAATGTTCAAACTACCATATGATACCAATATGACATATAACTATACCAACATGGTATACAGTTTTGCTGGTTAATTCCCGGCAACTATATGGCTATACTACTATTACATAATGCAGATGCATAAAGAGAAAAATAAAAAATTAGTGTACCACATATTAATATAATAAAGTATTTCAAGATATTGTACTATATTACCATTAATAAAAGAAAATCTATTTTACCAATTAAATGCAGCTAATACAACCAAAAAATGATTCAACTAACATATTATACCAATATACGATATAGCTATACTAATAGGGTATATAGTTAGAATGAATTGTATACCAAAATAGTATATTTGTATACTATTTGAGTATACAATATAAATTTGTCGTCTTCTCTGGTTCAACTATATTTCAACCCAAATTTCTAAAATCTACTACAAAATCTTTACCAAATTGACTAAAACTTTAGCTACAACCTTCAATCAACTTTCTAAACAAACCCATGCAGGATGGGATCAAAACAATTAAAAACTCAAACAGACCAAGTAATGAGTTTCAAGCTTCAAGGTCCTTCAATGGTGGATTTAAATTTTTGTACAATAAATCTCCAAAAACTAGCATCAAAGGTACAATCTACACATCAAAGAACAACAACTAACGGATTTCAATAGTAAAACACTATAAAAAAATCAGATATGGCATTTTGAACTCATTCATATGGAGTTTCAATTTTTTTTTCCAGATTTGAAATTACATCCATTTCAAGATATTATAAGGGAAATGGAAGAACATTTTTGTAAGAACAAATTGCAAGTAAGTCAAGAAGTAGCAAACAAGAAAATAATTCATGGATCTGGAGTTACTAAAATTAAGACCAAGCCTTCTTTAATCTTAGTTTTTCACCCAAATTTCTCCGCTCCTATAGAGTCATCAACTACCTACTAGGGGTAACCTGAAGTTGTGCCCTCGTCCAAATTCTCAGTATTGAAAGAAGAGCTATTTTAATAGAATAAATGAATAACCGGGTAAATAGTTTGGACCGTATGGGTAGGAGTAATAAATAGTTTGGGCATGGGTATTAAAGGATAAATAGTTTGGAATTAATGGGTATAAAGTGAGATTTTCTCAAAAAAATTCTGCTAAAATTATCCACAAAAGAGACTTATAAGCTGTTTGGCCAAACTCCAAAAAATCAGCTTATTTTGCGAAGTATTTTTTTCAAAAATACTTTTGGTGAAAAGTAATTTGTGTTTGACTAACTAATTTGAAAAGTATTTTCGTGCAACATTTAGTGTTTGGTCAAGCTTTTAAAAAACGCTTTTCAAAAAAATTATTCTTTTGGGAAAAATTACTTTTTTCTGCTTCTACTTCTATCTAAAGTCATTTTTTTATCTTCTAAAAGTTTGGCCAAACAAACTTAAAAAAAAGTGATTTTATCCTTGGAGAAGCTTGGTCAAAAAGGCAAGTATGTGGATCTTCTAATTTGCGCTAAAGAAAATTTTGCCTTGCATTTGATTTGTACATAAACCAAGTTAATTTAAAGAAAAAATTGGTTCACATAGAGGTGTTTATTTAAAATAATAAAATATAGGAGCATATCATTTTCTGGATGGAGTTTTATCACTTAGTCTTGGTTAATTGATATTTATTATGTAACGTTGACCAATTTCTATAAAATAAAAATATTAGTGCATATTCTCATATATTTTTCTTAAGAATGTCAAATTTAACACAAATATAGAATGAAATGCTTTAGAATTCATATTATCGATGCACGATCAAGAAAATAAAATAAAAGAAGAAATTGTTATAAATAGAACTCTATTTAGAGTAAATATCTATCTTTTAGAGAGTTCTACTTTGTGGCTAAGTCATTTTCCCCCTATAAATAGAGGAGTCTTACCCCATTGTAAATCATCCCAAAATTCAATAAGAATTTTCTCTCTCTTTCTCTGCAATATTGTTCTTGTTCTTTTATTGTTTCATAACACGTTATCAGCACGAGACTCTACCGTCTCAAGAAGCTCTTTGAGAAGATTAAGGTATAACGTTTCTCCTTTTTTTAATTATGACTGACATTATGAAAAGAAAGTTCGTTGCCCTTGAAATTTCGGGCAAGAATTATATGACATGGGTGTTAGATGCTGAAATCCATTTAGATGCAATTGGGTATTGGAGACGTCATTAAAGACAAAAATAAAGCATCTACCCAAGACTGTGCTAAGGCCTTGATTT
>ML305761.1:0-15262 GCA_005239505.1 Nicotiana paniculata | reverse complement strand
AAATACCCTTAAATATTTTACAAAAGATTATAAATTAAAAAGTTTCTTTGTAAAGAAAAGGATGAACAGCGATTATGAAATGTGATTTCTTCTAGTCCTCTGTTATTGTTTTGTTCATTTGTTTCGTGTACTCTATTCTGTTATACTATAGTATAGTCCTACTGCTAGATTTCAGTACAGACTATTATTAGTAAGCATCTTTATACTAAAAAGCCTCGTCACATCTTCGACGAGGTTAGAAAAAAATACCTACTGAGTACATGGGATCGGTTGTACTCATACTGCACTTCTGCACCTTGTGTGCAGACTTCTTTTGGAGCGGAGCTGCTGGTGATGTTGGGAGCTAACCCTGAAGGTGTTTGTCTATTCCGAATATAGCTGACACTTGTCCTTGGTGGCTTTAGATTTTATTAGTCTGTTTATGTAGTTTTCAACAGATCGTGTAATTATTTGTGTTGGCTTGTAAACTCTAAGTCTTAGAAGCTCATGATTTGTACTACCAGTTCTTGGGAAATTTGTAAAAGCTCAGACAATTCTTCATTATTTTCTTATAATTTCATTTAGCTTGTATTGTCTGTTGATTGGCTTACCTAGCAGGTCGAGTTAGGTGCCATCACGACTACTAATTTTTGGATTGTGACATATTTATAGAAAAAGTTGTCCTTGTTTCCGACCAATCACAATAGGTTTTGGCAATTTGCAATTGCAAATTGCATCTGATATTGTAGTTGCCTACCTTTTCCACTTCTCCATCCAATCACATTATTTTGTTATCATTTTTCTTTTTATTTCGTTATTTAGGGACCCACAGTTCCGGGTAAAAAACAAAATGCAGCAAAAACAAAAACATGTTATAAAATAAAAGAAATTTAGTAAAATGTAAATATGAAACAAAGATAGAATAAGGAGTATTTCACTTTCTTTGGTGTGTCTTTACAATGTCATTTACATAGCCTTTTATAGGCACAAAAAGTAAAAATCACTATAGTAAATAGTATAAAGGGATGAACATAAAGTGAAAATCCATCCACAAACTATTCATACATGGGCTTCATCCACAAACTATTTACAACACTCTCCCTTGGATGACCATGTAAAAAAAATCATTAAGAGCTTAATAGAAAAACAAATGTGGGAAATACATAGTTATTAGCAGTACGCATTACTTGCTGACTCATTAAAAACCTTACCAGGAAAATCCAATGGGACAAAACCTTAGTTAAGGAAAAGAGAGTACAACGAGTATTTTTACTCCCCCTGATTAACATATCACTTAAGGTCTTGGAGACGCCGCATTCCAATCTTGTATATTAACTTATCAAATGTTGAGGTTGGCAATGCCTTAGTAAACAAATCCGCCAAATTATCATTTGAACGAACTTGTTGAACATGTATTTCACCATTCTTTTGAAGATCATGAGTGAAGAAGAATTTTGGTGAAATATGTTTTGTTCTGTCTCCTTTAATATATCCTCCTTTCAGTTGAGCTATAATGCAGCATTGTCTTCATACAATGTTGTTGGAGTATTTTCTTTGAAATAAAGACCACATGTTTCCTGAATATATTGAGTTATTGATCTTAACCAAACGCATTCTCGAATTGCTTCGTGAATGGCTATTATCTCTGCATGGTTTGAAGAAGTAGCAACCATAGTTTGTTTCGTTTAACGCCATGATATGGTTGTACCTCCACTTGTAAACAAATAGCCTGTCTGAGATTGAGCTTTATGGGGATCAGACAAATATCATGCGTCTGCATAACCAATCAAAGATGACTTGGATCCATTTGGATAAAATAAACCCATATCAATGGTCCTTTGGAGGTATCTGAATGTATGTTTAATACCATTCCAGTGTCTTTGTGTTGGCGAGGAACTAAATTGTTACGACCCAAATCCTAATCCATGTCGCGATGGCGCCCAACAGCGGGGTTAGGCAAGCCAACATGAACTACACTAAGTGTTACCCTTCCCATTAGATTAATTATCCCAACTTTTACCAGTTTTAAACAATTATTAGCATGATGATAGCCTGTGAAATAAAATAAAATCATACGACACATGAGCCAAAATATAAGCATATGCATAAATATACAGCCCAAAACCCAAAATATACTATGTGTGTGCCAAGAACTAGTGTCACGAGTGTCACGGGCAACTATCGGAATATACAAGGATTATATATATATATATATATATATATATATATATATATATATATATATATATATATATATATATATATACACAATCCCACAGTCTGAATGAAGTAGTCGGGAAAAATGACAAGGAAACTTCAGGGCGCTGCCAGTGATCGTCAGGAAGAGCACCTCACCGCGAAGTCAAATCAACTCAGGTCAGTATCTATCACCGGCCTGATAATCAGATGTACCAGCCTCCGGACCTGTACATCCAAGTATAGAAGAAGAAGAAGTGCAATATGAGTACATAATAAATATGTACCCAGTGAGTATCCCGTCTAAACTCGAAGGAGTAGTGACGAGAGGTCGACCAGGCACTCACTAAGGTCTAGCAATATAATATATGACGAGATATGGCTAAAGCAATAGGCATGAGAAAGAGTGAACAACGAGTACATAGAAAATAACGAAATCCAGATAATAACTGAAAAAGGATCAACAAAGCACCTAAAATCTCTTCTTAACCAATACCTGACACTCCAGTTTTGAGTGACTCACAAATCAAGTGATCATACACATACCAGGACAAGACGACCGACCTGAGTCATAAGGGTGGTCATAGGGACTAAGGTCATTAGCTAACCCACGATCGCGAATCTTACCTGCGACTCGCGTGCTAACTCGATATAATAAGCTAACCCACGATCGCGCATCGTTCCAGCGACTCATGTGCTGACCCGATAATGATAAGATGACCCATGATCGCGCATCATCCTTGCGACTCGTGTGCTGACTCGATAACAAGTGCATATATATATATAAAAGTACATATGTGTACTAACTCAACAATGAACTCAACAGGACTGTGTCAATACCACGGATAGCCAACGGGGATTTAAATCATACTGTTTCACGTTTCCATATCACCTCGACAGTAATTACAACTCATAGCACATACAAAGGTACAAATAAGGCACATAGTGTCATGCTCGTGAGTCCTAAAGCTACCCGACATAGCAATATAGTCGCCACGTACGGACTCTTGTCACTTGGTACGTACGCGGCCCCCACAACATGTATACATAGCAAATAAGGAACCTATGGGGACATTTCCCCCTTACAAGGTTGGAAAGGAGACTCACCTCGTGACGAAACCACCCTTCGGATCAAGGATACGCCCGAATCTCCGAAATCTACCCTCGATGGCTCACAACTAGCAGAATATAGTATAATTATATCAACTCATGATCAAGGAAGAAGAATTAACCTATTAACCCAACATTCACCATTCTTGAAGAATTACCCAACTTCAACCCCGAGCCCGCATGCTCGGATTCCAAAAATTCTCGAAGGGATCACTCACCCGAAGCCTAAGGATAATAAATATGTGATTTATACTTGAATTCATGACCTTAAACGGATAATTCACAAGTTTTCCAAAATCCCTAAAGTTACTACCCAATTTCATGAATTTGATATTTTAAAAGGGAGATTAGATAGGAATTTATGTTTAAAACTAGTTAAGTAAGGAATTTACTTACCTTGGCAGTAGGTTGGGTGACCCCTCTTGGAAGCTCTCACTAACTCAAGGAAGAAGATGAAAATGGGGGAAAGAATGACCCATTCCCGTATATAAATTAACTGCCCAGCTATTTCCTTAACCGCGATCGCGACATGGGTCCCGGGATCGTGAAGGCTAACTGGCCAGACCTCTGCAAACGCGGAGGAGGTCTTGCGATCGCGAAGGGAAATTATGCCTGGCCCCGACCTAACTCTATACGAACGCAAGAAAGAGGCTGCCATCGCGAAGGCCAAGGACCCAACCTTCCGCGATCGCGAAGAGTTATATGCAATCGCGAAGAGCAATCAACAGCCCAGCCCAATTCCTTCTCCACGATCGTAACCCTCCTTCTGCGATCGCGAAAAAGGAAACCAAACAGCAAAAATTTGGTTTTTGAAACTTAGCTCTCGAGGGTCCAAAACTCACCCGAGCCCCTCGGGACCCCGCCCAAAAGCCCCGGCAAGTCTGTATTCATGATATGGACTCGCTTGAACTTCCGGAACGTGAAAAACAACATCGAAACTCAGAATTCAACCCCAAAACCACATTGAATCAAACTTAAGAACTTAGGATTCTAGAATTCACTCCAGTGCACCGATCAGGCCTATACTACTGAGAATGACCTCAAATTTTGCAGACAAGTCATAAATGACATAACAGAACTATTCCAGGTCCCGAAATTCCGTTCGGACCTCGACAACATAAAATCACATCCCAAACCAAACTTCAAACTTAAGGAAATCTTGATTTCCATTTCGGGCGCAGGAATGCTCCCGGGTCATCGAAAACCAGTTCCGAACTTATGCCCAAGTCCGAAATCATCATACGAAGCTATTGGAGATGTCAGAACTCGATTCCGAGGTCGTTTGCTCAAAATGTTGACCGAAGTCAAACTTGGCCAAATAGGTCAACCTTAAGGAACCAAGTGTTCCTAAAGCACTCTAATCACTCCCAAATCCCGAACCACCCGTACACGAAAGTCATAAAGCACGAATATCCAATATGGGAAACTTCATTTAGGGGAACGGGGTCCTAATACGCGAAACAACCGGTCGGGTCGTTACATCCTCCCCCTCTTAAACAAACGTTCATCCTCGAACGGGTCTAGAATCGTACCTGAAGTGCTGAATAGCTCTGGGTATTTGTTTCGCATGTCATTCTCGGACTCCTAAGTCGCCTCCTCAGCTGTTTGGCCTTTCCACTGGACCTTTACTGCAGAAACTGTCTTGGACCTCAACTGGCGGTCCTGTCTATCAACAATGGCAACTGGCTCCTTCTCGTAGCCCAACTTCTCATCCAACTGAATAGTGTTGTAATCAACCAAGTGAGAGAAGTTGGCGTGATACCTCCGAAGCATGGATACATGAAAGACCAGATGAACTCCCGATAAGGCTGGAGGTAAAGCAAGCTCGTAAGCGACCTCTCCGACTCGCCTCAACACCTCAAATGGACCTATGAACTTGGGGCTCAACTTGCCCTTCTTACCGAATCTCATAATGCCCTTCATCGGCAAAACCTTCAGCATAAGCTTATCTCCCTCCATAAATGCTACATTACGCGCCCGCTGATCTGCGTAACTCTTCTGTCTGGAATGTGTTCTGCGCAACCTCTCCTGAATTATCTTCACCCTCTCTAGAGCGTCTCTCACCAGATCTGTGCCATATAACCTGGCCTCGCCAGGCTCAAACCACCCGATAGGAGAACGACACCACCGACCATATAAAGCCTCGAATGGATCCATATCGATGCTGGACTGGTAATTATTATTGTATGCAAACTCCGCCAAAGGCAAGAACTGGTCCCACTGACCCCTAAAATCAATCACACACGCCCTGAGCATATCTTTCAATATCTGAACCGTGCGCGCTAACTGGCCATCGGTCTGAGGGTTAAATGCTGAACTGAGGTCAATCTGAGTGCCAATCTCACTGTGCAAAGCTCTCCAGAAGTGCGAAGTGAACTGAGGACCCCGATCTGATATAATAGACACCGGCACACCATGTAACCGGACTATCTCTCGGATGTAAATCTGAGCCAGCCTCTCTGTAGTGTAAGTAGTAGCCACAGGAATGAAATGCGCCGATTTGGTCAATCTATCCACAATGACCCAAACCGCGTCAACCTTCCGCAAAGTCCGAGGCAACCCAACTACGAAGTCCATGGTGATGCGCTCCCACTTCCATTCAGGAATGGGCATCTGCTGAAACAGGCCTCCTGGCCTCTGATGCTCGTACTTAACCTGCTGGCAATTAAGACACATAGCCACATATTGCACTATATCCTTCTTCATCCTCCTCCACCAGTAACGCTGCTTCAAATCACGATGCATCTTCGTCGCTCTTAGATGAACAGAATACCGAGAACTGTGTGCCTTTCCTAGAATCTTCTCCCTCAGGCCATCAACATCAAGAACACACAATCAGCCCTGGAGTCTCAGAATGCAATCCTCACCCAAGGTAACCTCCTTGGCCCTACCCTGTACCACCGTCTCCCGAAGCTATGCCAGACATGGATCATCAAACTGTCGAGCCTTAATCTCTCCCAATAATGAAGACTGAGCAACCACATGAGCTAGAACTCGACGAGGCTCCGAAAGGTCCAATATCACCAGGTGATTGGCCAAGGACTGAATGTCCAAGGCTAAAGGTCTCTCCTAAGCTACAACGTAGGCCAAGCTACCCATACTCACTGTCGTCCTGTCAAAGCATCTGCTACTACATTCGACTTGCCCGGGTGATACAGAATAGTGATATCATAGTCTTTCAACAACTCGAGCCACCTCCGCTGCCTCAAATTAAGGTCCCTCTACTTAAACAAATGTTGCAAACTGCGGTGGTCAGTGTAGACATCACAAGATACACCATACAAGTAGTGCCGCCAGATCTTCAAAGCATGAACAATCGCCGCCAGCTCCAAGTCGTGCACAGGATAGTTCTTTTCATGAACCTTCAACTGGCGTGAAGAATAAGCAATAACTCTGTCATCCTGCATCAACACACATCCCAACCCAACGCGGGAAGCGTATCAATAAACAATATACATCCCAGACTCGGAAGGCAATGATAGAACTGGTGCTGAGTTCAATGTTGACTTGAGCTTCTGAAAGATCGCCTCACACTCGTCGGACCACCAAAACGGGGCATTCTTCTGAGTGAATCTAGTCAATGGAGCTGCAACAGAAGATAATCCCTCCACGAATTGACGGTAATAGCCTGCTAGACCTCGAAAACTCCTGATCTCTGAAGCTGAAGTAAGACGCGGCCAACTCTGAACTGCCTCAATCTTCTGCGGATCAACCTTGATACCCTATCCGGATACCACATGCCCCAAAAATTCCACAGACTTCAACTAGAACTCGCACTTAGAGAACTTAGCATATAGCTTCTGCTCTCGCAAGGTCTGAAGCACAACTCTAAAATGCTGCTCGTGCTCACCCAGGCTCCGTGAGTAGATCAAGATGTCATCAATGAATACGATGACAAAGGACTCAATATACGACCTGAACTCCCTATTCATCAAGTCCATAAATGGTGATGGGGCATTAGTCAAGCCAAAGGACATCACTACAAACTCATAATGGCCATATCTGGTGCGAAATGTGGTCTTCGGAACATCTGAAACCCGAATCTTCAACTGGTGATAACCCGTCTCAAGTAAATATTAGAGAACACACGAGCACCCTGCAACTGATCAAACAAGTCATCAATGCGCGAAAGTGGATACTTGTTCTTGATGTTCACTTTATTCAACTGGCGGTAATGAATGCACATCCGCATAGACCCATCTTTCTTCTTCACAAATAAGACTGGAGCACCCCACGGGGACACACTCGGCCTGATGAACCCCTTAGCCAATAACTCCTCAAGCTGCCCCTTCAGCTCTTTTATCTCCTTAGGAGCCATACGATACGGGGGAATGAAAATAGGCTGAGTATCTGGAACCAAATCAATACAGAAGTCAATGTCCCGATCTGGAGGCATTCTTGGAAGATCTGAAGGAAATACATCTAGGAACTCTCGAACAACAGGCACTGAATCAATGGTAGGAGACTCGGCGGTGGTGTCCCGTACATAAGCAAGGTAAGCCAAACACCCCTTCTCGACCATATGCCGAGCCTGCATAAAGGAGATGACCCGGCTGAATGCACTAACTGAAGAACCTCTCCACTCCAGCCTCGGCGACTCGGGCATGGCTAAGGTAACTATCTTGGCATGGAAATCCAACACAACATGATAAGGAGATAGCCAGTCCATGCCCAAAATAACCTCGAAATCAACAATGTCGAGCAATAACAGGTCGGATCTGGTCTCAATCCCACAAAAAGTAATCACACAAGACCGGTAGACCCGGTTTACCGCCACAGAATCACCCACATGAGTGGACACATACAAGGGAGAACCCAAGGACCCACGAGGAATATCCAAAAAATGGGCAAATAATGCTGAAACATATGAGTATGTAGACCCTGGGTCAAATAACACGGAAGCCTCTCTACCACGGACTGAAATAATACCTGTAATCATGGCGTCTGAGGCCACTGCTTCTGATCTGGCCGGAATATAATAGAATCTGGTTGTAGCACCTGAAGACTGAGCTCCCCCAGAACGAGCTGGAGCTGACTGACCCCCTTCGGACTGGCCTCCACTCTAGGATGGCCCATGCCAACCTGACCCCCACCTCTAGGCGGTTGAACTGCCGGTGCTGAAATCGCAGGCTGGTGACTCTGCTGCACGGCCTTGCCCCGATAGCTTGGACAATCCCTCCTAATGTGGCCTAAATTCCCATACTCGAAGAACCTCATATGTGACATATCCTGTTGTCCTGAAGAGTAAAACTCCCGAATGGCCGGAATGCGATGAGAATAATCTGACACAACACTAAAATAGGAACCGGAGGATCTCTGACGGCTGGAGTAATCACTGGGTGAACTATGGATTGCTGGAGGACGGTAGGAGCGCTCTAGCATGGCACTGAACTGAGTCCTCGCTGGAACACCCGTGGGAGGTAGTGGAGGTGCTGCATATGAAGGCCTGCTGGACTGACCGCCTCCGAACTGACCCTTGCCCCTAGCTGGAGCATCCCTGAAATCACCTGTAATTGTGGCCCTCTTGTCCTACAGACCCTGCTCCCTGCTCCTCAGTCGGTATCCCTCAATCCATCGAGCTATCTCGACTATAAGCTGGTACGGGGTACCCATCTCTACCTCTCTGTCCATAGAGGTCCGAATACCTGGATGTAAGCCTGCCACGAACCGCCGCACCCTCTCGGCATCAGTGGGAAATATCATAAGAGCATGGTGGGATAACTCCGAAAATCTCGCCTCTTAATCAGTCACGGACATCTGCCCCTGCTCCAACCGCTAAAACTAACCCCGAAGCTCCTCCCTTTCTAAAGCTGGGATGTACCTGTCCAGAAATAGTTGAGTAAACTGACTCCAGGTGACCGAAGGAGAATCTACTGGCCTGCTAAGAAAATATGACTGCCACCAGTGGCGAGCTCTGCCCTCTAGCTTAAATGTAGTGAGGTCGACCCCATGTGACTCCAAGATCTTCATGTTGTGCAGTCTGTCCCTGCACCTGTCAATGAAATCCTAGGCATCCTCACCCCGCTCACCCTGAAGACTTGACGGCGAAGTCGGGTCCATCTATCTAGCATCTTCTGCTGGTCGCCCTCTATAATTGGCCTGGGCTATGGCACTGCTACTACAGGCTGAACCCCACCCACGGGCGGTGTACATGGAGTGTGGTGTGTTGCGGCTGCCTGTCCTGTGGCATAAGCGGTAGGGGTCTATACTCCCCCTCCCGCCTGGGAAGTGGCAGGATCTGCTGGAAGTAGGCCTGCCTGGAACATGGTGTCCATGAATCTCAACATACGGCCCATGACCTCCTGGAAGCCTGGCGCCGTCATAAAGTCTGCTGGAGTAGGAGCTACTAGAGGCACCTCATCCTGCTTCTCTAAAGTAGGGTCCTCTGGTGGTACGATCGGTACAACTCAGGGACACCCTCGTCCCCTACCTCGGGAACCTCGACCATGACCTCGGGTGGCAGGGACATCGGCATCCCCCGGCTTAGAAACATCGGATGCACGCGTCCTCACCATCTAAGAGAGAATAGAAGAATAAATTTGAGTACATCATCGATTACACGAGAGAATATGGATCAAAGTGAAGTTTCTTAACACCCTATAGCCTCTTGAAGGTAAGTACATACGTCCTGTACCGATCCGCAAGACTCTACTGGGTCTACCCGTGACTCGTGAGACTACGTGAACCTAAAGCTCTAATACCACATTGTCACAATCCAAATCCTAATTCAGGTCATGATGGCGCCCAACAGCAGGGTTAGGCAAGCCAACATGAACTAGACTAAGTGTTACCCTTCCCATTTGATTAATTATCCCAACGTTTACCAGTTTTAAACAATTATTAGCATGATGATATACTGTGACATAAAATAAAATCATACGACACATGAGCAAAATGATAAGCATATGCATAAATATACAGCCCAAAACCCAAAATATGCTACGTGTGCGCTAGGAACTAGTGTCACGAGTGTCACGGGCAACTACCTGAATATACAAGGGTAATATATATATATATATATATACAATCCCACAGTTTGAATGAAGTAGACGGGAAAAGTGATAAGGAAACTTCAGGGCAATGCCAGAGATCGTCAGGAAAAGCAGCTCACCGCGAAGTCAAATCAACTCAAGTCAGTATCTATCACTGGCCTGATAATCAGATGTACTTGCCTCCAGACCTGTACAGCCAAGTACAGAAGAAGAAGAAGTGCAGCATGAGTACATAATAAATATGTACCCAGTGAGTATCGAGTCTAAACTCGAAGGAGTAGTGACGAGAGGTCGACCAAGAACTCACTAAGGTCCAACAATATAATATATGACGAGATATGGCTAAAGCAATAGGCATGAGAAACAGTGAACAACCAGTACATAGCAAGTAACGAAATCCAGATAATAACTGAAAAAGGAACAACAAAGTACCCAAAATCTCCTCTTAACCAATACCTGACACTCCAGTTTTAAGGTGAATCAGAACTCAAGTGATCATACACATACCAGGAGAAGACGACCGGCCGGATTCATAAGGGTGGTCATAGGGACTGAGGTCATAAGCTAACCCACGATCGCGAATCATACCTGCGACTCGCGTGCTGACTCGATATAATAAGCTAACCCATGATCGTAAATCGTACCTGCGACTTGTGTGTTGACTCGATAATGATAAGCTGACCCACGATCACGCATCATGCCTGCGACTAGTGTGCTGACTCGATAACAAGTGCATATATATATATATATATATATAAGTACATATGTGTACTAACTCAACAGGACTGTGTTAATACCACAGATAGCCAACTGGGATTTAAATCATAATGTTTCACGTTTCCATACCACCTCGACAGTAATTACAACTCATAACACATACAAAGGTACAAATAAGGCACATAGTGGAATGCTCGTGAGTCCTAAAGCTACCCGACATAGCAATATAGTTTCCACATACAGACTCTCGTCACTTGGTACGTACGCGGCCCCCACAACATGTATACATAGAAAATAAGAAACCTATGGGGACATTTCCCCCTTACAAAGTTGGAAAGGAGACTCACCTCGTGACGAAACCACCCCTCGGATCAACGATGCGCCCGAATCTCCGAAATCTACCCTCGACGGCTCGCAACTAGCCAAATATAGTGTAATTACATCAACTCATGATCATGGAAGAAGAATTAACCTATTAACCCAAAATTCACCATTCTTGAAGAATTACCCAATTTCAACCCCGAGCCCGCATGCTCGGATTCCAAAAATTCTCGAAGGGATCACTTACCCGAAGCCTAAGGATCATAATTATGTGATTTATACTTGAATTCATGGCCTTAAACGGATAATTCACAAGTTTTCCAAAAGCCCTAAAGTTACTACCCAATTTCATGAATTTGATATTTTAAAAGAGAGATTAGCTAGGAATTTATGTTTAAAACTAGTGTTAAGTAAGGAATTTACTTACCTTGGCAGTAGGTTGGGTGACCCCTCTTGGAAGCTCTCACTAACTCAAGGAAGAAGATGAAAATGGGGGAAAGAATGACCCAATCCCGTATATAAATTAACTGCCCAACTACTTCCTTAACCGCGATCGTGACATGGGGCCCGCGATCAGGAATGCCAACTGGCCAGACATCTGCGAACACGGAGGAGGTCATGCGATCGCAAAGGGTAATTATGCCCGGCCCCGACCTAACTCTATGCGAACGCAAGAAAGAGGCTGCGATCGCGAAGGCCAAGGACCTAACCTTCCGCGATCGGAAAGAGTTATCGGTGATCGCGAAGAGAAATCAGCAGCCCAGCCCAATTCCTTCTCAGCGATCGTAACCCTCCTTCCGCGATCGCGAAGAAGGAAACCAGACAGCAAAAAAATCTGGTTTTTCAAACTTAGCTCCTAGGGGTCCAAAACTCACCCGAGACCCTCGAGACCCCACCCAAAAGCATTGGCAAGTCTGTATTCATGATACTGACTCGCTCGAACTTCCGGAACGTGAAAAACAACAACGAAACTCAGAATTCAACCTCAAAACTACATTTAATCAAACTTAAGAACTTAGGATTCTAGAATTCACTTCAATGTGCCGATCAGGACTATATTACTCGGAATGACCTCAAATTTTGTAGACAAGTCATAAATGACATATTCCTTTCGGACCTCGATAGCATAAAATCACGTCCCAAACCAAATTTCAAAAACTTAAGGAAATCCTATTTCTATTTCGGGTGCCAGAATGCTCCCGGGTCATCGAAAACCCGTTCCGAACTTACACCCAAGTCCGAAATCATCATACGAAGCTATTGGAGCTGTCAGAACTCGATTCCGAGGTCGTTTTCTCTAAATGTTGATCGAAGTCAAACTTGACCAAATAGGCCAACCTTAAGGAACCAAGTGTTCCTAAAGCACTCTAATCACTCCCAAATCCCGAACCACCCATCCCCACAAGTCATAAAGCACGAATAACCACTATGGGAAACTTCATTTAGGGGAACGTGGTCCTAATACGCGAAACGACCAGTCGGGTCGTTACATAAATCTTTCCAATAAGCTTACTGAGAAAGCTATATCTGGTCGGAAATGATTGGCAAGATACATTAATGCCCCAATTGCACTAAGATATGGTACTTCGGCACCAAGAAGATCTTCATCAATTTCATGAGGTCGGAATGGATCTTTCTTTATATCAAGTGATCTCACTACCATCGGGGTACTCAATGGATGTGCTTCATCCATATAGAACCGCTTTAAAATCTTTTCGGTGTATGTTGATTGATGGACAAATATTCCATCTTTCATATACTCAATTTGTAGACCAAGACAAATCTTGTCTTTCCAAGATCTTTCATTTCAAATTCTTTCTTCAAACAGTATACTGCTTTTGGAAGCTCCCCAGGAGTTCCAATGATATTTAAATCATCAACATACACGGCGATTATAACAAATTCAGATCCAGACCTTTTTATAAAGACACAAGGACAAATTGTATCATTCTTGTACCTTTCTTTCAACAGGTATTCACTCAGGCGATTGTACCACATACGACCTGATTGTTTCAATCCGTATAAAGATTTCTGAAGCTTTATTGAACAAGTTTCACGAGAACTTTTATGTGCTTCTGGAACTTTAAATCCCTCAGGTATTCTCATAAAAATTTCATTATCTAATGATCCATACAAATAGGCTGTGACAACATCCATTAGACGCATATCAAGTTTTTCATGCACTGCCATATTTATGAGATACCTGAAGGTGATAGTATCCACTACAGGAGAATATGTCTCCATATAATCAATGTTAGGCCTTTGTGAAACCCTTGTGCCACAAGTCGTGCTTTATATCTAACGACTTCATTTTTATCGTTTCGTTTTTGCACAAAAACCCATTTGTACCCTACTGGCTTTATACCTTCAGGTGTTCGAACTATGGGCCCAAAGACTTCACGTTTTCCAAGTGAAGTTAACTCTGCCTGGATAGCGTCTTTCCATTTTGGCCAATCATTTCTCTGTCTACATTCATCGACAGATTTTGGTTCAAGATCCTCATCTTGTTGTATTATTTCAACATCAACATTATAAGCAAAAATGTTATCGATAACAATATTATTTCGGTTCCATCTTTTTCCCATTGAGACGTAACTTATTGATATCTCTTCATTCTCATTATTTTCAGGTACCTGGACCTCCCCAAAGGTCTTATCCTTTGTTACGTCTCGGGGCTCTTCTTGAGCCACTACCTCCGTGTTATGATCACTTTGATCATTTGCTCCTTTTCTTATTCGAGGATTTTTATCTTTAGAACCGATTGGTCTACCACGTTTCAAGCGTGGCATAGACTCATTTGCCTTGTTTGATTGTCCTACCGGGATATCAACTCGAATTGGAGCATTAGCAGCTGGAATATGTGACTTAGTCACCCTTGGTAGGTCAGTAAATGCATCTGGCAATTGATTTGTAATATTTTGCAAATGAATAGTCTTTTGAACCTCTTGTTCACATTGATTTGTTCGGGGATCTAAATGAGATAGTGATAATGCATTCGAATCTATCTCCTTTTTCAGCTTCTTATTTTCTCCCCCTAATGTTGAGTATACTGATTCATTAAAATGGCAATCAGAAAATCTTGCCGTAAATAAATCTCCAGTCATCAGTTCTAGATATTTTATAATAGAAGGAGATTCATATCCAACATATATCCCCAACCTTCTTTGAGGACCCATCTTTGTGCATTGTGGTGGAGCAATTGGTACATATGTCGCACAACCAAAGATTCTAAGATGTGAAATATTTGGCTCCTGACCAAAAGTCAATTGCAATGGGGAGACTTTATGATAACGTGTGGGCCTTATCCGCACAAGTGTTGCTGCATGCAAAATAGCATGTCCCCATACTGAAACGAGAAGTTTTGTTTTCATAAGCATTGGTCTAGCAATTAATTGGAGGCGTTTGATCAATGATTCTGCTAGACCATTTTGTGTATGAACATGAGCAACTGGATGCTCAATTGTTATCCCAGTTGATATAGAATAATCATTAAAGACTTGGGATGTAAACTCACCAGCATTATCAAGACGAATTGTCTTAATTGCATAATCTGGAAATTGTGCTCTTAGCTTTATTGTTTGAGCCAATAATCTCGCAAATGCCATATTGCGAGTTGATAGTAAGCACACATGTGACCATCTTGTAAATGCATCTACCAAAATAATATAATATCTGAATGGTCCACATGGAGGGTGAATGAACTNTCCATGTGAATTCTCAATTATTTTACGCATCATATTAGAACCAGGATGGCCAACCGGTCATGCCAAATAATAAAATTATCTTGATTAGTAAATTTTTCATTTACTACGACATGTGTTTCAATCCTGCTAATACTTGTGTAGTATAAGCCGGAGGAAAAAGCAGGTAATATTTCAAGCACTTATTTCTTACCGGACATTATTGTAGTAATATAAAGATATTCAATCTTTTCATCATTTGTAGTC
>ML305760.1:2729-109275 GCA_005239505.1 Nicotiana paniculata | reverse complement strand
ATATTCATAATTGTGTTTATTGACGACATCTTGGTGTACTCCCAAAGCTGGGAGGATCATGAGGAGCACCTCAGGATCATGCTCAAGACCTCAAGGGAAATGAGGTTGTATGCAAAACTTTTAAAGTGTGAATTCTTTCTTGATTCAGTGGCATTTCTGGGTCATGTAGTGTCGAGTGAGGGGATGAAGGTAGATCCGAAGAACATTGAAGTAGTGCAGGCTTGGCCAGATCGTCTTAGCTACTAAGATCTAGGGTTTTATTGGTTTGTTAAGGTATTACCGTTGTTTCGTAGAGGGTTTCTCATCTATTGCTTCTCCTATGACCAAATTGACCCAGAAGGGTGCTCTGTTCAGATGGACCGCGAAGTGTGAGGAGAGCATTCAATAGCTCAAGACTGCTTTGACTTCAGCCCCGGTGTTGGTGTTTCCTATGGATTCAAGATCTTATACTGTGTACTATGCGTCACCTGTTGGCCTCGACGCGGTGTTGGTGCAAGACGGTAGGGTGATTGCCTACGCATCTAGATGATTGAAGGTACATGAGAAGAATTATCCTGTCCACGACCTTGAGTTAGCACCTATAGTTCATGCCTTGATGATTTGGCGGCACTATTTGTACGGTGTTCTATATCGACCACCTGAGTCTACAATATCTGTTCCAACAGAATTATCTTAACCTGCGGCAGCAGAGATGGTTAGAGTTGCTTAAGGATTATGATATCACCATTTTATATCATCCATGGAACTCACCGACCATGAATGACACTTCACGAACCTTCTTATCAACATAGCTCTTTTGCCTAAACTACATTGAACGAAGCCTTTCCTGAATCAGCTTCACCTTTTCCAAGGCATCACGAACCAAGTCTATGCTCAACATTCTAGCCTCCCCTAGCTAAAATCAACCAATCGAAGAATGACATCGCCTCCTGTATAAAGCCTCGTATGAAGCCATCTTGATACTAGAATGATAGTTGTTGTTTTAAGAGAACTTTGCTAATGGTAGAAACAGATCCCACCGATGTTTAAAATCTCTAACACAGGCTCTTAGAATATACTCCAAGATCTGAATGGTCCTCTCGGTCTACCCGCCTATTTGAGGATATAATGTAATACTCAACTCCACCTGCGTGCCTAACTCGCGCTGAACAACCCTCTAAAAATGTGAATTAAACCGAGTGACATGATCCAAAATGATAGAATCAGGTACACCATGTAGGCGAACAATCTCTCTAATGTACATCTACGCCAATCCCTTTGAAGTGTAGGAATTCATAACCCGAATGAAATGCGGTGACTTACTCAATCGATCAATAATGACCCAATTAGCATCAAGATTCCTCATGGCCCGTGGCAACTCGCCCGTGGAAACCCTACCACAGAGTCCATAGTAATATGATCCCACTTCCACTATGGTAATATTAATATTATGAAGCAACCCTTACAGTCTCTGGTGCTCATACTCAACCTGCTGACAATTCAAATGTTGTGCAACATGTTCGTCTGAATCCTTCTCCGCCAATAATGTTATTTCAAATCATGATAAACTTCATAGTACATAAATGAATAGAATACCGTGAACTGTGAGCCTTCTTAAGAATAAACTCTCTTAACCCATCAACATAAGGAACAATGATCCGTACCTGAAGCCTCAATACTCCATCATCACCAATAGTCACCTCCTTAGCATTAGTGTGTTGCACCATTCCCTTAAGGAAAAATAAAGTGGGGATCATCATACTGACAAGCCTTAATGCACTCAAACAAAGACGACCTAGGTCTAAAGCCGTTCGAGGACAAATAATTGTTTAAGAGAGGGAGAATGTAAAGATCCGGTTGGTCGTTTTGTGTATTTTAGCCCCATTTCCCTGTTTTATGATTCCTGTGTGCTTAGTTGTTATTTTTTTGACTTGGGAGGATGGATGGTTTGGTTTTGGGAAGGTTTTGGGGTGTTTTAGAACACTTGGTTCCACAGTTGGAAGCTTAAATTATAAGACTTGACCATGTTTTGACTTTATTGTAAATGTCCTCATATTCGAGTTTTGATGGCTACAACAGATTTGTATGGTGTTGTTTGGACTTAGGTGTCTGCCCGTATTTGAATTTGAAGGTTCCTATGATGATTCGAAAGTTGACAATTTGAAGGTTTTGAAATTTCATAAGTGTGACCGTTAGTTAAATTTCTTGCTATCAGGATCGGATTTTTTTTCCAGGACTTAGAATAGGTCCATTTTTTCCTTTAGAACTTGTGTGAAATTTTTGGTCTAACTCTGAGTGGGTTTGGTAGGAATCAGACGCTTGGTTGTGAATATTTTTGTTCTTGAGTTTCAAAGCTCACATGATGTATTTTGGTGTTAGAATCGTGGTTTGGTATGTTATTTTGATGTTCCAAGCATGCAAGAGAGTTTGTATCAGGTTTACACACTTGTGTGAATGTTTAGTGTGGGGACCGAAGGGATCAGGTTAGTTTCTGATGGGTTGAGAATATTTTTGGAAAGTTTCAGAATTTTGTTAGTGTTGCAGACCTCGAAATTGCGTGGGTCTGCTCGCATTTGCATATGCCTTCTCGCATTTTCACTGTTAGGCTACCTGGGGGGAACATTGCATTTGCAAGGAGTAAGTAACAATTGCAACATTTGATGGTAGCAGGGGGACTTTGCAAATCCGAGTGATTAGTCGTACTTGCAACATCCACTGGGTAGGCTGGGTTTGAAGTTGTGAGCCAAGTGTCGCATTTGCGAACCAGTGGTCCAAAATGCGACATCTGCAACTGGTTAATAGCTGAGCATTTCGGAACTTAGACCCATTTTATCATATTTTGAACCCTAGACTTAGTGAAGGGAGATTTTTAAAAGGATTTTCACATAATGCTATTTGGTAAGTAATTTTCACTTGATTTTGATATTATATATTGATTCCTTATGGATTTTTATACCAAAACTATGGATTTTGGTAGGGATTTTGGGTTCTTTTACTATATTTAAAAAAATGAAAACTATGAATTTGAGAGTTGTAATGACCTGATCGGCCGTTCCGAAAGTTTAGCCTCGTTTTCCCCTATTTCTACTTCATTTTGTGTGCTACAACTCTTTTATGTTGTGTTAGGTTGATTGGTTTGGGTCCGGAATAATTATGGAGAGAAATGGGACATTGAATCTCTTGAGTTGGTTAAATAGTTGGAAAAGTCAACCGAAAGTTGACTTAGGGGTATATGGCCTCGGAATGTGGTTTTTATGATTCAAATAGCTTCTTTATGTGATTTGGGACTTAGGAGTGTGTTCGTAATTTTAATCGGAGGTCCGTGGTAGAATTAGGCTTGAATAGGAGAAATTAGATTTTCGACGATTTCCGATCGGCAGTGGAAATTTGCTATTGGATTGGAATGGAATTACGAAAGTTGGAATAGGTTCACACTGTTCTTTAAGATGTGTGTGCAAAATTTCAGTTTTTTCGGACGCGGTTTGAGTGGTTTTGTCATCATTGGCGAATTCCGGGAGTTTTGAAATACTTAGGCTTGAATTATTGATTAATTCGGTGTTTTGATGTTGTTTTGGGTGTCCCGAAGGTTCGACTAAGTTCGGGTGATAATATATGACTTATTGGTGCTTTTGGTTGAGGTCCATAGGGCCTCGGGATGAATTCAGATGGTTAACGGAAAGATTTGGATCTTAGTTTTAGCAGCCGTAGCTGCTGTTTCTATCATTTCCGCACCTGCGGATTGGGGACCGCAAGTGTGAGGCCGCAGATGTGGAGTGAGGGGCTGAGGTAATTTTTGCAGGTGCACACATTGGACCGTACCTACGATGGAATTTCCGCAGGTGCGGCACCACAGGTGCGTCTTTTGGGGCCGCATGTGCGAGTGTTCTGGGCATAACCTATATAAGGTTGCCTTCGTGAAGTTTGGTCATTTTTCCACCATTTGTGTTCGGGCTTGGAGATTTTGAGAGGATTGGAAGAGGGATTCGAGGCGTAACACCTAGAGGTTATGTTTTTGAACTGTATACTCGATTCTATGATGATTTCTAACTGATTTGACATGAAATTTATAACAATTAAGGGTTACAATTGGTGGATTAGGGTTTGAAATTTGGAGACTTTGATTTGAGGATTTGAGGGGCTGTCTGTTGTCATATTTTGATCTATTTGGTATGTATGGACTCATGAGAGTGTAAGGATTCTAGCTTTGCAATTTTCATCGGATTCCGAGACGTGGGCTCGTGGGTCGGGTTTGGCCAATTTCGGATTTTTTATGTAATTTGAGTATTTTCGTGTGGGATTTGTTCCTTTAGCGTATATTGATGGTATAAATCTTATTTTGAATAGATTCAGGGCGATTTGAGGCCGAGTCGAGTGGCAAGGGCATCACGGAGTAGACTTTCGTCCGGTTTGCGGTAAGTAATGATTGTAAATCTGGTCCTGAGGGTATGAAACCCCCAACTTCACCTTGTATCACTATTTTGGAGTGGCGCACATGCTAGATGGTGTACACTTTTAGGGGATTGTGAGTCGGTCCGTCCCGTAGCAACTATTAAGTTGCGTATTTGACTAAGAAATCATATGATATTTTATGTTTTAGAGATATTTACTATGTTTTGGGCTGAATGTTGTATTTGGGCCTCGTGCCAAGTTGTTTGGACCCTTAGGTGCTTTTTACTACTATTTCCTCACTCTGTTGATTTAAGATTTGTACTCAGTCATGCTATGTTTTACTGATTTTTGAAACTCAGTCTTATTTACTCCATTTGATGCATAAAAATGATATTTTGGGCTGAGCACCCTGTTTTACTAATAGCCCGAGTGGCTTGAGAGGTTTCTGACTGAGTGAGTCCAAGGACCTGTGTTGTGAGGAATATATATGGATTGAGCTGGACGCCGCAGCAATATATATATATATATATATATATATATATATATATATATATATATATATATGATCGGGCTGCACGCTGCAGCGAGATATGTTGGATCGGGCTGCACGCCACAGTGAGATATATGAACCGGATTGCACACTGCAGCGATATTGGGTGGGGCTGCACGCCGAAACGATATAGCACTTGGGCTGTAGGAGCCCCTCCAGTGTCTGTAGACCCTCAATGAGTGCAGGTACCTATTGAGTGCGAGTGCCGAGTGACGAGTGACTGGGAGGCATGAGTGGCTGTGAGGTTGCCCGAGGGGCTGATTACGAGTGATGGCGAGGTATGCTGAGGGACTGATTCCTAGTGATGTTATTCCCGAGGGGCGGTTTATGAAATATGTTTTTTCCCGAGAGGCTTTTTATGCTTTTTATCGTTCTTACACTAAACTTCTTGAAAGATATATTGAAAGTGTTGGCAAGTATATTCTCAAATGATTTTACTAAAATCGGCTTTTAAGTGTGATGATTTAACGTATACACTGTTGGAAAGAAAGATTGTACCTCTTGTGATTTGATGACCTGATTTTATGCGTTTCTTACTGCTCAGACCTTATTTACTTTCATTACTACTGAGTTAGTTGCATGTGTCGGTAGCCCTGCTTTCTCCTTCTTACTATTATAGAGTTTATTTTCTAGACTTGTATATTTTCTTTAGATGTTCATGACCAGTGACTCTGGGATTTTGGGTTGTATCTATTATTCGACATATCTTAGTTTGTTTAAAAATGCTTAAATGAATCCTTTATAAATTATCGGTTTAGAAATTACATAAATGGAAGGTTCTTTATGTTTTGAGTATTGAATTGGCTAGCCTAGTATCGCGATATGCACCATCACGGCCGAGGTAGTTTTGGGGTCGTGACAAGAGTCGGTTTGGACTCGGTTTTGGAAACTAATCATATATTTGAACTTGCAGGATTATTGGTAGTCAAGATCTACCCCTTGACTCGGATTTTGACAGTGTGGTTCTGGAGTTGAATTTTGAGAAATTGGGTAAAGATTTGGACTTTGTTGTTTGGAATTGATTCGTTTAGCCGTCACACCCCGGCCTCGGGGAGCGTGACCAGTGCTCAACCGAGACAACTCGGCCAAGCAAGCCTGTAAAATACCTTCTACCAGAACTCACTCATGATAAATAAAAAGATCTATCTCATTAATTGGACAATGGGGAGAATCATTAACAACACCAATTCATTATCATTAGGTACACCATTTATAATTCTCAGAATACATACACCTTCATAGTTTGAAATTGAACGTGTGATACAAATACAACATTACTGGTTTGACTTTCCCAACACCAACATACCATCCACACTATGTCTACGGAGCCTCTAATTGATACAAAAGAGTACAATGATAGTGTCGGCAACAAGGTCTCGGTTATACCTCAAATCATAATACACAAGGAACAAAATATATGCGACCCCAATGTGAAGTGGGTCTCACCAAGTCAGCTGGGACGTGGGTGTACCACTATCAATGATCAAAGCCGCTTGCTGTGGAATCACATGCATCCATTAAAGATGCAGCGGCCCCGACAAAATTTAGTGCATACAGAATAGTACTAGTATGAATCACTAAGCACCCTCTAAGTAGAACGAGTGATAACACAAGGAAGCACAATCATACAATCAATAGGAGCATCAACAATACCAAAACATCAAGTTAGGAGCAAGACAAGTTTCAAGTTAATTTCCATATTTTAGTTTGGGAGATCATAGCACCGATATACCACCGTGATTTTTGCATGGAGTCTGATCACGGCCCGATTGGCTAGGCCGTCTCACCCAAAGTCATCAAATAAAATCACGATCATTATCTCAATCTTAATTATTGATTTAATCATAATCTCAAGCATAATTACCACCATGCCTGTGACATGGTGTCCAATCACGACCCGACCAGCTAGGCCATCTCACCACAATGTCATGTGGATCGGCTTCACCCTTTTCTAGCAATAATCTCATCCCAATAAAGGGAAGTATTCTCATCATATCGATCATCACAAATAAGGGGAATAATCACAATTCACTCCTACACCAGCACATGTAGTTTCGAGGTTAGGTTATTTCAACCTACCCTTCCTCGTTGACTAACGATACTCCCAAGTTGTTTATTATTTAAATGACTTACAACTCATTTCATTATCTTTTACACGTCTTGTTGGTCCCAAACGCACACACAAGTACACGTGGTCGTACAAGTAAAATAGGATTGTAAGTCCAAATATCGTACGCATAGGGACTTGTGATTAACTCTTTACTAAATTAAACCCAAACAATTAATCAATTCAAGCAAATCATAAAGTAAGAATAAACAACTCAAACTAATCTACAATAATAAACTAAGGGATTAAAGGTACAAGTTGGCGAAATTAGATACGAATTCAATGAGAGACGATATTCTAGAGCTATGGATTAGCTAACAATCATGTTGAGTTTTCAACCTAAATTAACTAATTAATTTATCTAGTTTATTGATTGTTAGGGTTAATATTAATCGCGACCTTCTCCTAAAGTATTACTCGCCTATTCAAGCTAACCTAACGCCTATACTCCTATGGAATGAGGATTAGAATGCATTAATGATTCCTGTATAAAAACTAAGCAAAGCAATTAGGTATATCCCTATCCTAACCGCAAATATGTTCCCGATACTCAAGTTCAAGATCTCGCTCTACTCAATCTTATATTCAATCTATGTCACGACCCAAAAATTCATAAGGTCGTGATGGCGCTAGACATCAATGTCAGGCAAGCCAAATCATTAATTAATTGAAATAACTTTCCGATTTTAACATTTATGAAAATATTTCCTTTCACAGTATTACATATTAACCAAATAAAAGTCTGTTAATTAAAAACAATAGTTTGAATACTACACTTTAGCAAATATATCCCATCAAACATAATGAGTACTTGCTCGAGGCCTCTAATCACATCAAACAACATCGAAACTACGAATAACACTCAAATCCCAACTTTATGAACTTAGAAATTTTCAACTTTTAAATCCAATGCCGAAACCTATCAAATCACGTCTGATCGACCTCAAAATTTGCGCACAAGTCCTATTTAACATTACGGACCTTCTCCAACTTCCGGAATCGCATTCCGACCTCGATATCAAAACTTCCCCTTCCGGTCGGATTTCTCAAAAACCTTCAAATTTCTATCTTTAGCCAAATGACTTCAAAATGACCTACGAACATCCAAATTCACTTCCGATCGCGCTCCCAACTCCAAAATCACCATACGAAGCTATTCCCAGAATCGAAATCCCAAACGGACATCAATAACTCTGAAATGCACTTCAAGCCCAAATTTATGAAATTCTTCAACAATGCTGACTTCCACAATATGCATCAAAACACTCCTAGGTCATCCAAAACCCGATCCGGACATACGTCCAAGTCTTAAATCATTATATGAACCTGCTAGAACCTTCAAATCTTGATTCATAGGTCGTTTACTCAAAATTCCAATCTTAGTTGATTCTTCCAACTTAAGGCTTCTAAACTGAGAATTTTCTTTCCAAATCAACTCTAAACTTCCCGAAATTCAATTCCGACCATGCCCACGGGTCATAATACCTGAAATGAAGCTGCTCACGACCTCAAACCGCTGCACGACGCGCTACAGCTCAAAACGACCGGTCGGGTCGTTACATTCTCCCCCACTTAAACTGAAGTTCGTCCTCGAACGTGCTAAGAAATGCTCTGGAGTACCTGAAATCACTGTTTAACACCTCGAGCACCTTCCCATGCTACCACAAACCAGTTGAGTACATTAGCTTGATCAAATCTGAAGATATCTTTTATCCATATAATAAGCTCAAAACCTAGTTCCAACACTTGAAATTTTCTCTGCCAGGCCTAGTTCCAATATATAAACACTATATCAACTACCATACAACATACCATAACATGACTGCATACCTTTGTTGAATCAGCACCATTCACCGAATAACTCATCATCTGACCACAACGACATCCCCTAAATATAAATAGCCAAAATTCCACGAATCTGATGCTCCCAATGCACCTCATGATAGATATATACATCCCGCTATAATGCTGACGATACCACCACAACGGAGGAGATGTGCATAAATTCATACCCAACTGCAGAGTTAACAATTCCTTGAATACCTCATCTTGACTAGAATCATCACTTCATTATGAACCTGAATAATGGTATTTGTTATTTAATATACGTTTCACATAACCTTATCGCACTGATCCCTGATTTGATAGTCCCGTCTCACCTAGTATGAACTGCTCAGACAACACATCACCCCAACATGACCAACAACCTCACATGATACCACATCGCGCCAGTAGGCCATATCTCGAACATGATAAATAAGAAATGACTCAGGAAGGGACTATTCAACTCACGCAACTAATATGAACTTTTCTCATAAACTAGGAAGTAAAACACAAGAAAATAATTATAGGAACCTTACTCAACATCACACTGTTGCGGCGCGCAACCCGATTCGAATAACATACCCGTGGAGACGTGCCACCCGATCCACACATAAAATTTACATAAGAAGACATATATACGGAGCTAGTTTGCTCACTATTACAAATTACTGAATATCGATAGCACGCTAAGTGCATAATACCATCCTGGGGAGACTGATAAAGCCGTAGGCTACAAAACTTAAGCACAACTGAGGTGCGATATATATATACACACACTCTGGATCTCAAGAGCTATCTTGCTCACATATCATCCCCACCACACAGGACCTCAACACATAGGAAATTATCAAGCCATTTCACAACTCACAAGGCACAATCATAATAACACGTGAATTTGACGAAGACGGAACAACATCCGCTGTTCTAATACCTTTCCATGAAAAAGCAATCTACTGAAATGAACATGCCTGGCACGTACGGAGCCCATAATCATATTTAAATCTATCCATAAACATCGAGTCTACCTTACTCACACCAACTAAGCTAATAGCTTTTACCTGGGTCCACGTTAACCCACTTTCTCTCATAACACATGAGAACAACCATCATAACCGGGACAAACACCCCATAATCCATAATCAACTAAACCGAACGCCCTCCAGGCATAGATTCTCTAATAACAATATTGCACTTCTTTATACTCAGTCCAAATCTTTAATCGATCAAGTGACTACATGTCACACTTTATACAATCTTTTCGCGGTCATGCTTCCACGACCTTCTACACAAGGAAACAAGTCTGCACATCCACCACTGGCCATACTACGCTGTAAGACAAATAAAGAACCCATAACCAGGGCACAAAGCCTCTTTCACCGAACATCAATCTCAGGTGACACTGAAGATAACACTAGCTTACTCTGAACATTCAAATCACTTTTTCTCGCTCTTCCGAGCTCATGACATCCTTATTAACATCGAATCGTAATCTCGACTCTTACTCCCAGTTACATACTGCTTACCGCACCTCACATGCCAATATGAGGTAACACAAGAATTCCATCATAACTTCTGAACCACCAATAGGGTGAACACTTCATCATATAGAAACTTTTTACTTAACTCAATTCAAGAGTACCATCTCGACACACGAGTGAATTCCCACAATCACCCAACATGCAAATCCTTAAGTAGTAGTCTATACCACCATAACCCTTCCGGGGTTCGCCTACACCTGACAGGCCATATCACTCAAATGCTCCCACATGAAATCCATTACAACAACCAACAAGCCCCGCACACACCGGCACAAACCACATGCATAACTTAATCACATCAAAAGAACTGATCACTGCCGCAAACGTGCCATTTCAACCATGGCTAATCAATCTATCTTCTTTTAACCATCTTCAATTGCTTCAGGAATAATAACAACTTCCTTCCACTCATAGAAAACTCAACCCTCACTCATCCTGAGTGGCCTTGATTCAAGAGACTATGCTGCCTAAATCCCGCAACCCGTCTCCTACCCTTCTGATAATCTTTCTTCAATCTGAAGTTTCTTTCTCTCACTCCTCCAATACTATCTTGCATGCTGAAACATATCATAGAGTATTCCAACCATCTACCTTTTTCTCAGAAATTACTCTACAAAAGCTCGATTCTCGATCATACTGCTGCCTGAAACCCTTAAACGCCGCATTCTTGACTTTTGAACTCACTAGGCCGCTATTGAGAGTCACCCACTCTAACTGGCCCCGAATGCAATCAACTCCAAGGCTCTTCTACCACATGAACACCCCTTCCAAGGAACAACGCGACCGAGTCACTATCCTGACAACTCCCCTATGCCTTAAGCAAAATTTTGAATCTTCCAAAGCCTAACCCTGGCCCGACAGGGTCAACTTTTGCACACATTCATCAAATCCACAATCACCATTTTACTCCTTTCCCTTAGCTGAAATAACTTGCTAACACGCCGACAATCCGCGACCCTATGTGAAGACAACCCTACAACCCACTGCATATGGTGGGACTCCACACTTAGCCTGAAGCTACTCCTTGCATCACTCTAGATCCTGTTGAGATCCTTTCTCATTTGATAACGCGATCTATCTCAACCAATCCGTCCAATTCTTCCAGATCCTCTTGCTAGCACTCCCTAAATACTCAAATTCTCTAGCATCATTCACACATTTCGCCTCCTGCCGAATAACCACTAGAACCCCTCACCGAGACCTGCCAACCCCGCCATCGCTAACCTATTCATAGAAGATAACCCACCTGAGGAAATCACCCGCGGACACCTTCCAACGACGCTGAAATGCACGCTCTCTGTGACTTCAATACCCCATCCTACGCCCTACTTCGTTTACCAACTTTACTAGTCCGTCCGCTCCTCATGGAAATCCATTAAATGCGCAAAAATATCTTCAAATTCCAAGCTATGCTGCCGCTCCCCTACTTTGCGGCTGCTCAACTTCCGCTTCTTACACCTGGCCTCCTAGAAATGGAATCACCGCCTAGCCTCACTCCAGGACCATTCTCTGTAGCCCTCAAACCAGCAAATCACCACGACCTCAAGCTCTCCGAAGATTATCTTTCTCTAGCTGACTTCGTTATCAACACTTAGCCGGTACTGAACCACCACATCTCACAATCTCTGCCAACCGCATTCTTCAATGCTTCTTCTTAATACTCTGACCCCATGCAACCGAAGAAACCATAGCACCACCAAAATTAACACATTCCATTCGATCAATGACGACAACTACATGTCACAGGTGCATATCCCATCTCACTTGAAGACACCAAGTCTTACTACTTTATCAACCCCAACCGGACCATTCATAACCCAAATGCCTTTCCTCTGCCGGCACTAGAATATCGAAATCTCGAAATCATACTCTGAGAAGACCTCCCTTCAAACCATTCAACATCCCCAACATACGGGCAAATATTCAATCATCATATCGACATCACACGATAACTAATCGCAAGCATCATCACTACCTGAGCATAGCCTTAAGGCTCCCGAAAACACAGCTACTGAGCTGAAACAACATATTATTCTCTTGAAGGGCCACAACAACATCCCCAACCAATTATACATGGAAACATCTCGAATTACATGCGTAGCACCATTTCAACTCCTCAAATTCTTGATTCATAGCAAGCGCTTCGCGACGCGTAAGATTGAGTAGGAATAAACATAGGCAGAAGCCTCAAAGGAATCAAATTGCACGATGAGGAATCAAGAAGAGAAGTACTCCTAACAGTCCTGTAGCCTCTCGAAGATAAGTATAGTCATCTCCGTATCGATCCGCAAGACTCTACTAGGCTTGCTCATGACTCGTGAGACCTACGGGAACCTAGTGCTCTAATACCATGTTGTCACAACCCAAAAATCCATAAGGTCGTGATGGCACAGGACATCAATGTCAGGCAAGCCAAATCATTAATTAATTGAAATAACTTTTCGGTTTTAATATTTATGAAAACATTTCCTTTCACTTTATTACATATTAACCAAATAAAAGTCTGTTAATTAAAAACAATAGTTTGAATACTAAACTTTAGCAAATATATCCCAACACACCCCAGAACCCGGTGTCACAAGTACATGAGCAATTTCTAAGAATTTATACAATCATTACAAAACCTGTCAGAAATACAAATTGGACAAGGAAATTTAAAATGAAAATAAATACAGTACGAGGGAGACTCTGTCAGCTGCGGATCGCCTCCGGATGATGCAACTCGCCTAAGTCTCCAAATCCTCCACATTTGCTATGAAAGTACCTGTCCAATAAAATTCACAGCAAATGTATCATGAGTACAAAAACAACGTGTACTCAGTAAGTCGCCCACCTAAACTCAGAGAGGTAGTGACGAGAGGTCAAATTAGACACCTACTAAAGGTCAATTTAGAATATTTAAGTGTGACACTAAGCATGATTATCATAGGTAATTTATTAAAATCAGGAATAAGTATTTTCAACTTCGTCCACGTTTAAAACTTTATATATTCGTCATATTAATAACAATTAATCAACATGGGTGATTTAATCAAATAACAATAAATCGACGGGAAGTGACAACTTCTTCCAAAATCTTTTTAATAACTTTATATCTCGCCATTTCAATTGATAACTTAATATTTCAGGCCAGTAATCAGGCAAAATCATAGCAACTACGTAGTAAATATCATGCGCAAGCAATGCTGAGGGTCGAACAGCACGGACCAACAATAATAAACTATGCACTGCCGCAGGGTCGAACGGCTCGAACCATAGATGCATCTATCTGCCCCGCTCGTGAATCGATCATGTGACGCGGTTAAAAAATAATAGGCTAGCCTGCTCGCGAAACATACCTGCGACTCAGGTGCTCATATGAATACACACAATTACAGGGTCATCCTGCTTGCGAATCATACATGCGACTCAGGCACCCAAAGTTACACATATCCACATAATAAGTCCGTATTTTATCAAGAAAGCAGTTTTTTTCTCAGGAAAGTGGTAAAAATCCTTCTTAAAGGAACATGAAATATAGTTTTTAAATCTTTGTTTTGAAACTCATTTGTCAATTCTAATGATATTCCATAATACAACCCTACCAGGTACACAATTATCCACAGAGGAAATCAGTTCTCTTTCTAGGTGATTAGGAAAATGGACTGTTGTCTTCTTTATATATTCAATTATGATTTCGATTTCAATTATATTAGCAGTTAAATATTACCGGCAGGATTACAGGTACAACACGTAAGGCATGCTAGTGGGTCCCAGACTACCCGGACATGGCATAATAGTAGCTACGCACGGACTCCCGTCACCTTGTGCGTACGTAGCCCCGAAGATAATAGCATATACTTAATTAATTCACCTAGGGGAACAATTCCCCCTCACAAAGTTAGAAAGGAGACTTACCTCGCTCCGAGATTCCATAACCGGCTTCCAAGCCCTTTCGATGACTCCAAACGGACGCACAACGCCCCAAAACTATCCAAACAACGACAACCCAATGAAGATATACTCTAATATTTGCAACAATTCCAAATTATATAATTTCCCAACCCCGCCTAGTGAAATAACCAAAATGCCCTCGGGCCCACGCACCCGAAATTCGAAATTTCTCGAAGATATATTCTACCCATAGCCTTACTAACTCAAATATACCATTTACTCAAATATTCATTCTCAATTCGTGGCTAAAAATCAAATTTTCTATTTTCTAGGTTTCTTCCATATTTCCCAAATTCCTACCAATTTCCATGCCTAATCCATGCATATAAGCTTGTATTTAACTTAGAGGCATGAAGGAGTTACTTACCTTGACATTGCATGAAGGAATCCTCTCTTTGAAGCTCTCCTAAAATTGCCTAAGCCATGAGAAAAATTAACCAAGATCCTTGTTTTAAAACATTCTGCCCAGGTCGATTCCCGCACCTGCGGTCCCCTTATCGCACCTGCGCTTCCGCAGGTGTGCCCGAGAGCCCGCACCTGCGGCTTCCTTCTCCTCCAGCCGGATCCGCACCTGCGACCCACTTCCCGCATCTGCGCCTTCGCAGGTGCGGAAATTCCATCGCACCTGCGATCCCAGCCAAGTCAGCCCACTCTCGCACCTGCGGCGCCAAATCCGCACCTGTGGTCAAATCCTCGCAGGTGCGAATCACACAAGATGACAGCAATTCCAGCCTTCTTCAAACTCTCAACTTTATCCTTTAACCACCCGAAATCCACCCGGGGCCCCCGGGACCCCCGGGACCCTGTCCAATTATACCACCCTGTTCCAAAACATAATGCGGACTTGCTCGAGGCCTCAAATCACATCAAACAACATTGAAACCATGAATCGCACTCAAATCCCAACTTTATGAACTTAGAAATTTCCAACTTCTACATGCGATGCCGAAACCTATCAAATCACGTCCGATCGACCTCAAAATTTGCGCACAAGTCATATTCAACATTACAGACCTACTTAAACTTTCGGAATCGCATTCCGACCTCGATATCAAAACTTCCACTTCCGGTCGGTTTTCTCAAAAACCTTCAAATTTCTATCTTTAGCCAAATGACTTCAAAATGACCTACGACCATCCAAATTCACTTTCGATCGCGCTCCCAACTCCAGAATCATCATACAAAGCTGTCCCCAAACTCGGAATCCCAACTCTGAAATGCACTTCAAGCCCAAATTTATGAAATTCTTCAAAAATGCTAACTTCCACAATATGCATCAAAACGCTCCTGGGTTATCCAAAACCCGATCCAGACATACTCCCAAGTACGAAATCATCATACGAACCTGTTGGAACCTTCAAATCCTGATTCTGAGGTCGTTTACTCCAAATTCCAATATTAGTTAATTCTTCCAACTTAAGGCTTCTAAAATGAGAATTTTCTTTCCAAATCAACTCTAAACTTCGCACGTTGTCCGTATTTCATATAACATGATCACCTCTTTTCACTTTCAAACATTATCACGGATCATAAACAACAAAGTATTTCTTTTCATGACTTTCAGTATACATGTGAGCAAATAAGAGTCATAAGCACATTGAAATACGTTTCAAGGTCCTCCTATGGTGGATCCCTTCACCCCACTACCCAAAGTTTACCCAAATGAGTTCAACAATCTTCCCACTACCCTTTATGGTACTTGCATGCATAATGAACAACTCCCACACCAAGAATTACTTTTATTATTACCTATTTTCAATTAAATACCGGAATTGAGGGATAGGGAGTAGAATCTTATCTTTAGGATGAAGACCTTGTGAGTTCGTCTTGTGAATTCTTCAACTTTAAGCAAGAGTTGATGAATAATGACCTTAGGAACTTCCTCTCTCACTCTAGACCACTCCCCTCTCTATAAATATCAGATAGGACTAGCCAAAATAACCCACAAGTTGTTTTTATGAAAATGGGATCGAGTGAATTTTCCAAACTTAAACTCAACGAAGACGGGTCTGCGATCGAAGACCTGATCGCAAAACAGGTATGCAGCCCGCAGGAAAGGGTCCCAAAATTGGGTTGTTCGGGTTGGGTATGCGGCAGGTCTAGACCCGCAGACCAGTTATGCATTCTCATAATGCG
Source organism: Nicotiana paniculata (assembly GCA_005239505.1). NCBI lineage: Eukaryota > Viridiplantae > Streptophyta > Magnoliopsida > Solanales > Solanaceae > Nicotiana > Nicotiana paniculata. The sequence continues at coordinate 92,819 of ML305760.1, read as the reverse complement.
CCACAAAACTTCCCTCCGAAAATTTTCATGCTGGACCTGCGATGGATTGTGCGGCCCTGTGTACAACTAATTTTTTACCACACTCAAACTCTATACTATTTTAGTGTAAATATTTCTTTTAGGTCTAATCTATATTTTAAACGTTTATCTTACATTTATAAAAAAAATTACAAAAATACTCACATTCTTAGAGTATGAATTTTATTTCTAAAAAAAATCAAAAAAAAAAAAAAAAAAAAAAAAAAAAAAAAAAAATATATATATATATATATATATTGCCACGACCCAAAATTTCTCAGAAGGAGTCGTGATGGAACCTAGTCTCTAAAACTAGGTAAACCTAACACATACAGAAATGATGAGGGGTTCTACTAACATCTATTAAACATGAACCAGAAATTTCTACATAAACCAATAGTCTCAACATGATACAATATTCAAAAACCGGTAGTACAAGTCATAAGCCTTTCTAGGAGTAGTTATACATAATGAATACATTACTATTCTAGAATAATAGGAAACTATGGAAATAAATACAATAGAAGGTGGCTTCGGAGCCTACGAAAGTCAAGCAGGTGTACCTTGAAGTCTCCAACCGCACCAGTATGAATCTTAAAACCAATTCGATTCGAAGTACATGGTTCTGCACAAAAATGTGCAGAAGCGTAACATGAGTAACCCACAGTGGTACCTAGTAAGTATCAAGCCTAACCTCGGTAGAGTAGTGACGAGGATAGGTCAAGACACCTACCGAACATGTAAACCTGTGCAGGATATGACATAAGGCTAACAAGGAAGGAATACCAATGTAATGCCAGTAGAAGAAAAAATTCAGATTACCTACAGTAGTAAAGATAAGTGGAACACGAACGACAACGAGAAATAACCAACAATCTAAGCAACAACATAGTAGGGGTACTGATGAAGTAAAAATATGTTCAAGTAGGGAAAATGATGTCAACTCAACCAATCGAATCATTTCTAATACACAAATTTCAACAATCCCACTTTTCGTAATCTCATATCATAAATAACAACCTCCAAACCTTTAACACACGTCGCACCTTGTGCCCATATTTTTTATCTCACTTTGTACGACAAAATCCACGTGCTACTCAGTACATAATTTCCGTGTCAAATGCTAACTAGGATGTTCAAGAGATTTATTTATATATCGTAGAGTAAAATTAATGTTTCTGAACCAAGTAGGAATTCTATGAGAAAAATAAGTTTATTTTAGAAATCATTTGGGTGGAAAAAATAACATTTCCAAATAAAATATAGCATGAGATAAGATACTAAATTTAATATAGAATTTATTAACTTAAAACATAATAACAATTCCCTTTTTAGTAAAGTAAAAACATCTGAAGGGTAAGGAGATAAAGTTAAAAACTCAATTAAAGTAAAATATGACAACTATTATAAATAGTAAATTAACAACTAAAACGACGAGTTTTAACTTAAAAGTCACATAGGGTAAGCATATTATTACTTCTTTTATTTAAAATCGCTATGTTACTTCAACTCAACAGAGTATGAGATAATGACTCGGCGTGGGCGTGCACCGTAATAACTATGATTTAGTCGATTCCAGGGAACTGTGTAGCTATCTTATCCGAACCTTTTTACCATACTCCGTGTGATAGAGAGCTTCACCTGTGATCCATGTTAGAAACCATGTCGAGGCTACATGCTTATCTTGTTGGGACACACTGAAGTCATTTATGCTGTTAAGTTATCTGCTTACATTGCAATTACATACTCAGTCATACGCATTCATATGCATATCAGATCTCGGTCTATATTATTATTTATTGACACATCACATCATTATTGTTGGGCTGATTTCATGATATTGTGAGTCGGAGAGTCTGGAGAGGTTGATGACTGAGCGAGGGTGATGACCTGATTGTGAGGATATTGATTTATGATGGGAACGGGCTACATGTCGAAGCAGACGTCATTAATTTATGCCATGATTGGTTGATTATTGCACTTTGGCTAAAGGAGCCCCTCCAGAATATGTACACACCCCAATAAGTGCAATTGTTTTATATTAAGGGATGAATCTTTCCTAGGCATGGATCTTTCCCAAATCATTTTTATTTGGGGATGGATCTTCTCGTAGGCTAGATTGGCCTTATACCGTACTGATTGACTGACTGTTAGTTTATATATATATTTGGGATGAATCTTCCTTGGTTTGGATTGGCCATATACAGTACTGCGAGATTGAGAGTGTTGAATGATTGAGCATGATGGGTGGAAGTTCTGAGACAGTGAGATTGAGTACTCTGAGAGTGTGAGTACATGAGTTCATTACTGGGATACATTGCATTTGACATTCATAGATGAGATCATGCATGTAGATGCATTTTTTTCTGCTACCTGGTTTAGGTGACATTCATGATTACCTGCATAGTGACATGTAGGCATAAAGATGTATTTTTCTCATGCTATCTGAAAAATGAAACATCTCTTTTATTGTTGAAAAGTTTTGGATAAAATCACAGTTTTACAAGCCTACTCATGTTTTGATGATTTAGGTAAAAGAATTTGGGTTTTCACTGATATACTTGAAAAGAATGCTCATTTTTCCGGAACTGTGAACGAGTTGAGCATCTTATATTTGAGCATGTTTATTGTACCATTATTATTATGTTGTTATGAATAGTTATTGGCTATTGGTGTTGAACTCCGAACTCTATTCCATCTCGTCACGACTTTGAACCTAAGGTTAGGTTTGTTACTTATTGAGTACATGGTGTTGGTTGTACTCATACTACAGTTTTGCACCTTCCGTGAATATGTTGGATGCTAATGTTGTTCTGTTCGACGGGAGCTGGATTCGAAGATGTACCTGCATTCCTGTTATAGCTGCCTCTTGTTCATGGTAGCTCTAGACATTTCAAACAAATGATGTACTTTATTTCATACCCGCTTTGTAAATTCTAAATCTTGGACACTCATGATTTGTATTACCAGTCATTGGGGAATGTATAAGAATTCAGATATTTTCTTTTACTTAATTGTCTTACTAAATTTTATTGGAATTGTATAGTTGTTAATTGGCTTACCTAGCGGGTTGTGTTAGGTTCCATCACACTAGTTGGATTTTGGGTCGTGACAGCACATCACTTTTTAAGCACACACGTTCTATATATAGTTGGCATACACTTTATATTAAAGGGAAGATTTCACATATACTCATAGAAAGCCACTGATTATATTCCATAGAGAACTAAGTAAAAAGAATCGAGAGAAAAAGTTTTTCTGAAAGAGACGAAGGTTCGATTTCGAGTTTCGGGTCCGGGTTACGTTTGCTGTCTTCATATTTTTTTGTGATTGTTGGGTCTTTTTTTATATTCTTGAAAGCTTCTGCAAAAGTTCATATCCTCTGTCTTTGTATCTTCAGTCTTTTAATTTGTACGTATTTTGGGTGTTTGTAATATTTAATGTGATGTTTATCTTATTTAGTATTGTTTTTATTATTTCGTTATCTCCTTAGTTTCTTTTTAATATTGATTCTGGTTCTATAGATAGTTCTAAGTAATTTATAGTTAGTTGAATACTCATTTTCTGCTAAAGTTAAAAATTAATTATAGAAAGTATTTTATTATACAACACTAAGTGTTGATTATTTTATCTTCTGTTAGTATATAATGATTTTCACTAGTTTTCATAAGGAATGTTAAATAAAAATGATAATATCATTCTTAATGTTTAGTTAAGGTATTACTAAGGTACCTCATACCTACTGTTTGATTTAATTTTCTTTTAGAAGTTGAAATGGTCCTTTAGCTAAATGGATAAAGTATTTTTGAAGAAGAAGGTTCACTGTTTGCTCGTTTCTTTCTATTTTCTTAACGTGGGTAAAAAATATATATATGTAAATTCATAGGTCTCCATTGGTCCTTAAAAGAAAATTGTCAATTTCGCACCGTACAAAAATAAGTAATAAAACTTATTTACCTTCAATGTAGAAATCCATATAAAATTTCGCATAAGAACAATTTTTATTGCAAATGGTAGACTTTAGTATAGGATGAAGTACTCTATTTAGCATATATGTGATAAATGGATAATAATACATATTTTTCGGTATACTTTCATCTCATAACTAGTGTGGTTACGGTAGGTTAAATGAGTTTTTTTTAGTGAATTATGCTCATTACGTGCATTCTTATGTGTAGGAGCAAGTTGGACGAAAATGAGCAGAAGAAGTTGATTCGGGACCAAAAGACAAAAGAAGGACGTTGCTTGTTCACTATCGCGTGCACACGAGAGAGTGAACGAGCTAGCTTTGAGAAAAAAACAGCGAATTATGGCAAAAAGACATGAAGTGAACGAGAGACCTAGAAGGAAAAGAAAAAAAGAGAATAACGTCTCTCATTCACTCTCGCGTGCGCACGAGAGAGTAAACGAGCTATCCTAAAAAGGCTATTTCGAAGTGGGCTTGTATTATTTCGCCCCATGGTAATGTTATCCCATATAAATAGTCTTTAAACTGACTTTTAAGAAAAAAAGGGGGGGGGGGGGGGTTTATAGAGGATTATCGACCAAAGGAGGCAAGAACACACTAGGAGCAAGGCGGAGAATTCTTCTACGAGTTTTTCACTTACTTCTTCCTATTTTCATTATTGATTATTAATTCTAGTATTGTAGTTTTACATACTATTATGAATAACTAATTCTTTATCTAGGGTTTCGATGGAACCTTTTGTAGGATGAATTCTTATTACCTTTTTATCTAATTAAGCCGTTGGATTTATGTACTTGTTCAACTACTTGTTTATTGTTGTTGATTGAATGTCCATCAATTGATTGTGCCGATATAGTGTGTATATTTCTATAGAAAGAGTATGCATTTAGGTAGTTATTGAACAACATCAATCCTAATGTAGGTGAGAGATCAATACGGAGGGTTTAAAGACGGGATGAGATAACGAAACCTTGGTGCAATCGTAGTGAGCAGTGAATTAGTCCCAGCTAGCGTATTTCGAGAGAATACATCTAGTAAATTATGGTAGTTGCTCGAGAGAGATCTACAACACCCAAAATACTCAGGATCAGTAGAGAATACTTAGGCGAAATTATAGAAGACGTAGCGGGAAGGATTCTGACAATTGGAGAAATCATAACTCTAGAACTCATTAATCTTGTCTCCACCCCTTAGTATCTTTAGTTGTTAGTCCAGTACTTTAGTTTGTTAGTTAATATGCGAGGTGATTGTCCTTCTAGTATAATAGATTACATATTTCGTATGTGTTTTAATTTTTAGATGGTTTAGCTAGTTAATTTTAATTCTTTGCTTAATTTTTACTTTTAAATCTTTATAAATCAATAGCAACATTAGCATATTAAAATTTTCAATTGTAGTGGTAATTTTAAGAAATTGCAAACGATGATTAAACTTTAGTGCTCTTAATTTTTTTAGCAAGTTTAGGTTTGAATTAATTAAGAATGAAAGGTTGAGCTTAAATCGATGAGAAATTAAGTATGCCATCTCGTAAAATAACTTAGGCTTAATTAACAATCAAGTCTTGCATTCCAAAGCAATTAATTTGTAATGACCCGACCAGTCATTTTGAGCTCTAGCGCGTCGGTCAGTAGTTTGAGGTCATGAGCAGCTCCGTTTCAGGTATTATGACTTGTAGGTGTGGTCGGAATTGAATTTCCGGAAGTTTAGAGTTAATTTGGAAAGAAAATTCTCATTTCGGAAGCCTTAAGTTGGAGAAATTGACTAAGATTCGAATTTTGAGTAAACGACCTTCAAATTGGGATTTGAAGGTTCCTGCAAGTTCGTACGATGATTTCGTAATTGGGCGTATGTCCGGATCGGGTTTTGGATAACCCGGGAGCGTTTCAGCGTATATTATGGAAGATAGCATTTTAGAAGAATTTCATAAATTTGGGCTGTAAGGCATTTTAGATTTTTTGATGTCCGTTTGGGATTCCGAGCCTGGGAATAGATTTGTATGGTGAATCTGGAGTTGGGATCATGATCGGAAGTGAATTCGGATGCCTGAAGGTCATTTTGAAGTCATTTGGCTAAAGATAGAAATTTGAAGATTTTTGAGAAATCCGACCGGAAGTGGAAATTCTGATATCAAGGTCGGAATGCGATTCCGGAAGTTGGAACATGTCCGTAATGTCAAATATGACTTGTGTGCAAAATTTGAGGTCCATCAGACGTGATTTGATAGGTTTCAGCATCGAATGTGGAAGTTTGAAAGTTCTAAGTTCATTAAGCTTGAATCGGGCTGCGGTTCGTGATTTCAATGCTGTTTGAGGTGATTTCAATGCTCGACTAAGTTCAAATAAGGTATTGGGACTGGTTCGTAGTTTTTGACGGGGTCCTGGGGGCCTCGGGTGTGTTTCGGGGTGAGTGCAGACCATTTTTCTCTGTTTTGCTGCTGCTGTCTTCTGGTGTGCTATGCGATCGCGGTCCCGTGTGTGCGATCGCAATGAAGAAAATTGAGGGCTGTATTCTTGGCCTATAGGATCGCATAAGGATGAGTGAGATCGCGGAGAAGAAGTTCAAGGAGCTGGATTTTTTTACCTATGCGATCGCAGTGTTGTGTATGCGATCGCACAGTGTGCGCTTGGAGGCTTCTGGGGCTTGGCTTGTGAGAACGCATGAGGGTATGTGCGAAAACACAATAGAGGAACATGGGGGCTACATCTATTGCCTATACAACGCAGGTGATGGGTTGCGATCGAACTGAGTGAATTTATGAGGCAACATAGTTGGCCTATGCGATCGCGGAGCATGTTGTGCGATCGCATATGAGGGTCACCTGGGCAGTGTGTTATTCTATAGGGATTTTGGCCATTTCCTTCATTTGTTTCATTGATGTGGGTGATTTTGAGGAGCTTCAAGAGGTCTTTCCACCAAGAATCACTAGGTAAGTAATTTCTTTATGTTTTTAAGATTTATACAAGGATTATACATGAATGTGAACATGAAAATTGTGGAAAAATTGGGAAATTTTTTAAGAAAACCTAGAAATGGTAATTTGGATTTTTAGCTAGGAAGTTGAGCATGGAATTTAGAGTAAATTGTATATTTGAACTAGTAAAGCTATGAGTATAATTTATCATCGAGAAATTTTGGATTCTGGGCACGTGGGCCCGAGGACATTTTGGTCATTTCACTGAGCGGAGTTGGGAGATTATATAATTTGGAATTGTTGCAAATAATAGAGTATATTTTCATTGGTTTGTCGTTGTTTGGATAGTTTTAAAGCGTTGTGCAACGATTTGAGTCATCAGAAGGGCTTTGTCACGACCCCAAATTCTAACCGGCCGTGATGGCACCTATCGTGGAACTAGGCTAGGCGACTACCACGTGTTCACATTTCCTTTTGAAAATCCCATTTAAGTTTCAAGCAATTCATAACAATATACAGAAAGTTTCTTAATATAATAGGTAAATTTTATATACAGTACTGCCATCCTTAAAACCCGGAGCCAACATGTCATGAGCATCTAGTGAAATAAGCCAAAATAAAGTATTATGATACATAACTCTGAATCAAAGCTAAATAAAACAGGAAGGGAAAGAAGAGATGCTGCGAACGCTGAACAACTACCTCTATATCCCCACGATCCGGCTCCGCTGCGATATATATATAAAAGCTAACGCTCGATATCTGCTCCTGAATCTACACACAGAGGTGAAGGGAGTAATGTGAGTACGCCAACTCAGTAGTAATGGAAATAAATCAAGTCTAAGTAGCAAGGAATCACATAAAAATCAATTTCATCAAGTCACAATATACACAACCTTACTTTCCAATAGTATACATAGATATACGAAATCGTCATGCCTTAGAAATCAACTTCACAAAAGTCCTTAAAACAATGCACATTTTTAACAACTTTAAAACAAGGATTTGGTATGCAAATGAATGTAGTAAAATCATAAGTAGCCCCTTGGGCAAAAACATATTTCATAATCAGCCTCTCGGCCATGACTCACAATCCCTCAGCACCTCACAATCACTCAGCACCTCACAGCCACTCATGCCTCCCAATCACTCAATCACTCGCACTCGGTGCACTCACTGGGGGTGTGTACAGACTCCGGAGGGGCTCCTTCAGCCCAAGTGCTAATATCACTCAGCATCTCACCATCACGCTTGGCCCTCGACCACACTCGATGGAACCACTCGATAAGCCCCTCGGGCGAAGTAAAGAACGGGGTACTCGACCCGAAAACATCATTTTAATGTTCATGTAGTGCAAATCAGGCTGAGTTTCAAATAAAGTAGTATGCACAATGATGCTGAGTAAAATCATCAACAGGTAGTGAAACAAACAACAGTAAAACGCCCTCAAAGGCGTAATCCGACATGTGCGCCATTCTAAATTCAGTGAGAAAATAATGCAGTCCGAGGATCCATACCCTCAGGACAAGATTTAAGACCATTAGTTACCTCTACCGGGCCGCGACACTAGTCCGCTATGACTTTGCCCCTCAAATTGGCTCCCGATTGCTCCGAATCTAGCCAAAACCAATTCAACATCATTAATATATACTCAAGGAACACAACCCAATCGAAAATTATCAATTTAATCAAAAATCTCGAAATTTGGCCAAACCCGAGCCTCAGGCCCAGATCTCGGAATTCAATATTTTTTACATCATTAGAAACCTCGTCCTCCCATGATTCTATACATACCAAGAACACCAAAATCGGACCACAATTGCCATTCCAAAACCTCAAAAGAAATCCCAATTCTTTCCTCCCATTTTTCCAACTTTTTCCTACCCAAATCCTTAAATTTTCAAGCCTAATCTTAACAAAATAGCATAGGAACGGGATTAACAACCAAAGAACTTACCTTTGCTAAAGAACTTTGAAATTCTCTCTCAAAACCACCTTTAATGGACTCCTCCCGCATGCAAATTGATGAAAACTAATAAATTTCGCGGAGGGGACCTTTTTATACTGTTTTGCACAGTCATTTCCGCACCTGCGGACAATTTGCCGCACCTGCGGTCCCATGGTGCGCACCTGTGAGACTCACATAACTGGCCAATTCTCGCACATGCGACCACCTTTTTGCACCTGCGGCTTCGCAGGTGCGATGCACCTTCCGCACCAGCGACAAACCCCTCGCACCTGCGGGCCATTCCCTACACAGGAAAAACTCGCACCTGCAACCTTTGTCTCCGCTCCTGCGCAACCGCACCTGCGACTCCCCTTCCGCAGGTGCAAAAACACCAGCAAACCAGCACAACAGATTTCCAAAAATCACTCCAACTTCCCATCAACAATCCGAAATCAATCCCGAGCCCCTCGAGGCCCCAATCAAACATACCAACACACTCCGTAGCATTATTCCAACTTAGTCGAGCCCTCGAAACACCAAAAACAACAAGAAAACACAAAATTTTCATCAAATTCAAGCCTAAGAACTTTGAAACTCCTAAAATTTCGCCAACTACGCCGAAACCAACCAAAACACCCCCGATTAACCTGAAAATTTTTAAACATATCCAAAATTACATTATGAAACTGTTCCAACTTCCGGAATTCCATTCCGACCTTGATATCCTATTTTCCACTGCCGACCGGAAATCGCCAAAAACTAACTTTCGCCAATTCAAGCCTAATTCTACTCCGGACATCACAAAAATATTCCGAACACACTCCCAAGTTCCAAATCACGTAACAAAGCTATTCGAGCCATAAAATCCGCATTCCGAGGCCGTTTACCAATAATTCAACTCTCAGTTGACTTTCTCAACTATTAGGCTACTTTAAAAGGCTAAATGCCTAAACTCTCACCATAACTACTCCGGACCCAAACCAACTGATCCAACACATCAAAAACAAGATAGCGATACATAAGAAATGCATAAATAGGGGAAATGGGGTAAATTTCACGGAACGACCGGTTGGGTCGTTACATCCTTTCCCTCTTAAACAAACGTTCGTCCTCGAACGGGTATAGAAACATACCTGGAGCCTCGAATAAGTGAGGATATCTATCCCGCATCTCCCGCTCAGTCTCCCAGGTGGCATCCTCCACCGGCAGCCCTCTCCACTGAACCTTCAGTGAAGCTATATCCTTAGACCTCAGCTTCATGACATGACGACCCAAAATAGCCACTGGCTCTACCTCATATGACATATCACCCTCGAGCTGAACCGTGCTGAAGTCCAACACATGGGAAGGGTCACCAACATACTTCCGGAGCATCGAAACATGGAATACTAGATGAATACTCGATAAACTGGGAGGCATAGCAAGCCTATAGGCCACCTCCCTAACCCTCTGAAGTACCTCAAATGGTCCAATGAACCTGGTACTCAGCTTTCCTCTCTTCCCGAATCACATAACACCCTTCATGGGTGATACCTTCAGCAAAACCTTATCCCCAACCATGAAATACACATCTCGGACCTTCCGGTCCGCATAACTCTTCTTCCTAGACTGCGCCGTGCGAAGCCGCTCCTGAATCAACTTTGCCTTACTCAAAGCTTCCTGAACCAAGTCTGTGACCAATAGCCTAGCCTAGCGCGACTCAAACCAAGCAACTGGAGATCTACACCTCCTACCATACAAGGCCTCATACGAAGCCATCTGAATACTCGACTGATAGCTGTTATTATATTCAAACTCTGCTAGTGGCAAAAACTGATCCCATGAACCACCAAAGTCAATCACACAAGAACGCAACATGTCCTCCAAAATCTGAATGGTACGCTCCGACTGCCCGTCGGTCTGTGGATGAAACTATGTACTCAACTCAACCTGAGTACCCAACTCTCTCTGCACGGCTCTCCAAAACTAGGAGGTGAACTGAGTGCCTCTGTCGAAAATGATAAAAACTGGAACCCCATGCAAGCAGACAATCTCCCTGCTATAAATCTCAACTAACCTCTCCGATGAATACGTAGTACCAACATGAATGAAGTGCGCGGACTTGGTCAGCCTATCCATAATAACCCATATAGCATTAAAACGCCTCGAAGTCCGTGGGAGTCCAAATACGAAGTCCATGGCGATCCGCTCCCACTTCCACTCCGGAATATCAAACCTCTGAAGCAATCCACCCGGTCTCTGGTGCTCATACTTGACCTGCTGACAGTTGAGGCACCGAGCCACAAACTCCACAACATCCTTGTTCATTCTCCTCCACCAATAATGCTGCCTCAAATCCTGATATATCTTTTCGGCACCCAGATGGATGGAATACCGTGAACTATAAGCCTCTGCTAGAATCAAATCTCGAAGTCCATCTACATTGGGCATGAAAATCCGTCCCTGCATCCTCATGACCCCATCATCACCAATAACCACATCTCTGGCATCACCGCGATGTACCCTGTCCTGAAGAACAAGCAAATGTGGATCGTCATACTGATGTGCTCTAATCTGATCGTAAAGAGAAGACCGGGAGGCTACACAAGCCAACACCCGTGGGGGCTCTGATAGATCCAATCTTACCAAATGACCTTCTAAGGCCTGAACATCAAGAGCTAATGGCCGCTCTGCTACTGGAAGGTAAGCTAAACTCCCCAAACTCTCTGCTCTACGACTCAAGGCATCGGTCAGTACATTGGCCCTCCCCGGATGATATAAGATAGTGAGGTCATAATCCTTGAGGAGCTCTAACCATCTCCTCTGACGCAAATTCAAGTCCTTCTGCCTCATCAGATACTGCAAACTGCGATGATCAGTGAAAATCTCACACTGCACTTCATACAGATAATGCCGCCAAATCTTCAAGGCATGAACAATGGCAGCTAACTCAAGATCGTGCACTGGATAATTCTTGTCGTGCACCTTCAACTATATGGACGCGTAGGAAATCACCCTATCTTCCTGCATCAATATCCCTCCCAAGCCAACTCTGGAAGCATCACAATAAACTGCGTAAGAACCCGAACCAGCAGGCAAAACTAGTACTGGAGCTGTAGTCAATGCTGATTTTAGCTTCTGAAAGCTCTCCTCACACTCATCAGACCATCTGAATAGAGCACCCTTCTAGGTCAATCTGATCAAAGGCGAAGCTATCGAAGAGAATCCCTCCAAAGAGCGACAGTAATATCCCACCAAACCAAGGAAACTCCTAATCTCTATAGCTAAGGACGGTCTGGGCCAACTCTGCACCACCTCTATCTTGTTTGGATCAACCTGAATCCCCTCACTGGACACCACGTGCCCCAAGAAAGCTACCGATCCCAGCCAAAACTCACACTTGGAGAATTTCGCATAAATCTTCTCCTCTCTCAATCTCTGTAACACAACTCTCAAATGCTGAGTATGCTCTTCCTGGCTACGAGAATAAACCAGGATGTCATCAATGAACACAATGATGAAGGAATCAAGATAAGGCTAAAACACGCTGTTCATCAATTGCATGAACGCAGCTGGGGCATTGGTCAGCCCAAAAGACATAACCAAGAACTCATAATGACCATACCTGGTCCTGAAAGCAGTCTACGGGATATCAGAATCCCGAATCCTCAACTGATGCTACCTAGATCTCAAATAAATCTTGGAAAATACTCTGGCTCCCTGAAGCTAGTCAAACAAATCATCAATACGGGGCAAGGGGTATCAGTTCTTCACCGTAACCGTATTCAACTGCTGATAATCAATACATATACGCATGGACCCATCGTTCTTCTTAAGGAACAACACCGGTGCACCCCAAGGTGACACACTAGGTCGAATGAACTCCTTATCCAGGAGCTCTTGAAGTTGCTCCTTCAATTCCTTTAGCTCTGTTGGCGCCATACGATATGGTGGAATAGAAATAGGCTGAGTGCCTTGCACCAGGTCAATACCAAAATAAATATCCCTGTCAGGTGGCATGCCTGGCAGGTCTGCAGGAAACACATCCGAAAAATCACGGACCACAGGAACTGAATCAATAGCGGGAGTCTCACCACCGACATTCCTCATAAAGGCCAAATAATATAAACACCCCTTTTTAACCATGCGTCGAGCCTTCAGGTAAGAAATTACCCTGCTAGGCATATACTCGGAAGAACCTCTCCACTCAACCCTCGGACACCCTGGAATAGCTAAGGTCACAGTCTTAGCGTGACAATCAAGAACAACATGGCACAAAGATAACCAATCCATGCCCAATATCACGTCGAAATCGACCATGTTGAGTAACAGTAGGTCCACTTGGGTCTCCAAACCCCCAATAGATATCATGCATGACCGATACACGCGGTCCACAATTACAATATTGCCCATCGGAGTCGACACATGAACAGAGGTAACCAGAGACTCACGGGGCACATCCAAAAAACCGACAAAATATGAAGAAACATAGGAATATGTGGTACCAGGGTCAAATAAAGCCAAGGCATCACGGCAACAGACTAAAACAGTACCTGCAATCACGACATCTAAGGCCATAGCATCCGACCTAGCTGGAATTGCATACATACGAGCCTGACCTCCCTCTGCTCGACCTCCCCCTCTAGGGCGGCCTCTGGCTGACTGACCACCACCCCTGGCTGCCTGGGCGGGTGGTGAAGTGACTGGAGATGAAGTCGAGGGTTGGCCCCTCTGCTGAGAAGATCCACCGAAATGGCAGGGACACTGCCTCCACCCGTGCCCGAACTCTCTGCACTCAAAACAACTACCTGGAGATGGAGGCGGGGACTGATAGAAACCCCTAGCACCGACACGGGCACTGGAAGACTCCTGAATAGATGAACTCTGAACTAGAGGTGCTCGAGCTGCACTCTGAGCTGGGAGGGCACCAAATGCTGTACGGCCTGACTGAGAACCACGGGGACCCTGCCCCGAAAATGCAACACTATAAGCTAGGCGGCCTGATTGAGGAGGCCTGAATGGACGACTCCTACCCTGCTGAAACTATCCCCTGAAGGGAGCACCACTGAAACTTCCCAAACCACGAGGCCTTTTGGCCTCTCTCTCCTCTCGCTCCTGGTGGCGAACAGACTGAATATCTCGATCTATGTCAACAACCTGCTCAAATGAAGCACCCGATACTCTCTATCGAGTCATAAACAACTGAAGCTGATAAGAAAGACCATCTACGAACCTCCTCACCCTCTCCCTATCAGTAGGGATAATCTCAGAAGCATGCCTAGCCAACTCGGAAAATCTCATCTCGTACTGAGTGACTGATAACTCTCCCTGGCGCAGCTGCTCAAACTGCCTACGCTTCTCCTCTCTTTGGGACTGAGGAACATACTTCTCCAAAAGGATCGTGGAGAATTGCTGCCAGGTAAGAGGTGCTGAACCAACCGGTCTACGCCCCTTGAAAGACTCCCACCAAGTAAAGGCAGCACCCGCAAACTGAAAGGTAACAAATGAGACCCTATTGGTCTCTAGATTACCCGCGGTGCGCAGTATCCTCGGGCATCTATCTAAAAATACCTGGGCATCCTCGCCCTCTGTACCGCAGAAAGTCGCAGGCTGAAGTCTGTTGAACCTATCCAACCTGCGCAGCTCGTCCTCAGGCATAGTAGGGACCACATAATCCTGAACTGGAGCAGCTGGCTGAGTTGGGGCTGCTCTCGGTGCCTGAATACCCTGTGCAACCTACTCAGGTGCCCGGGCAGCTGGAGTCTGATTGCCTCCCCCGGCCTGAGCTGTGGTGGCAGAAGAAGACATGGCAACAACCTGATCCAAACCGGTGCATACTGACAATATCTGAGACAGGGCCTCCTGAAGACCCGGAATAACCATAGGCACTGCTGGTGCCTGAGCCTGTCCCGCTGGGACACCCGCGGCGGGAACCTGATCATGATCAATAGGGGGATCCTGAGGTACTACCCCGGCTGCTGTGCGGGCTGGCCCCCTACCTCTACCACGGCCTCAACCGCGGCCTCAACCTCTCGCTGGTCTAGCCGGTGACTGGTCATTCTGATCGGTATGGTGTTTCCTCACCATCTGTGAGAGAATGAAACAACGTAAGTTCATATTTCAAGAATCAATAGATGAGCACGAAAGAGTTCAAGAAAGATAGAATGTTTCCTAAAAGTTCGGCAGCCTCTTGAAGATAAGTACAGACGTCTCTGTACCGATCCGCAAGACTCTACTAAACCTGCTGATGACCATGGAGTCCTATGTAACCTAGGGCTCTGATACCAAACTGTCATGACACCAAATCCTAACCGGCTGTGCTGGCGCCTATCGTGGAACTAGGCTAGCCGACTACCGCGTGTTCACATTTCCTTTTGAAAATCCCATATAAGTTTCAAGCAATTCATAACAATATACAAAAAGTTCTTAATATAATAGGCAAATTTTATATACAGTACTTCCATCCCCAAAACCCGGAGCCAACATGTCATGAGCATCTAGTGAAATAAGCCAAAATAAAGTATTATGATACAAAACTCCGAATCAAAGCTAAATACAACAGGAAGGGAAAGCAGAGATGCTGTGAACGCTGAACAGCTACCTCTATATCCCCACGATCCGGCTCTGTTGCGATATATATATAAAAGCTAACGCTCGATATCTGCTCCTGAATCTGCACACAGAGGTGCAGGGAGTAATGTGAGTACGCCAACTCAGTAGTAATGGAAATAAATCAAGTCTAAGTAGCAAGGAATCACATAAAAATCAATGTCATCAAGTCACAATATACACAACCTTACTTTCCAATAGTATACATAGATATACGAAATCGTCATGCCTTAGAAATCAACTTCAAAAAAGTTCTTAACACAATGCACATTTTTAACAACTTTAAAACAAGGATGTGGTATGCAAATAAATGAAGTAAAATCATAAGTAGCCCCTTGGGCAAAAACATGTTTCATAATCATCCCCTCGGGCATGCCTTACAATCCCTCATTACCTCACAATCACTCAGCACCTCACAGCCACTCATGCCTCCCAATCACTCAATCACTCAGACTCGGTGCGCTCACTGGGGTTTGTACAAACTCCGGAGGGGCTCATTCAGCCCAAGCGCTAATATCACTCAGCACCTCACCATCACTCTTGGCCCTCGGCCACCATCATTTTAATGCTCATGTAGTGTAAATCAGGCTGAGTTTCAAATAAAACAATATGCACAATGATGCTGAGTAAAATCATCAACAGGTAGTGAGGAAAGCAACAGTAAAATGCCCTCAAAGGGGTCTAAGTTTTTGAGTAAATATGCAACTCATTAGTTGTCGCGGAGAGGACCTAGTCCAATTCAAAAATCAATACGCGCCACATACTCGTCATCCGACATGTGCGCCATTCCAAATTCAGTGAGAAAATAATGCAGTCTGGGGTTCCATACCCTCAGGACAAAATTTAAGACCATTACTTACCTCTACCGGGCCGCGACACTAGTCCGCTATGACTTTGTCCATCAAATTGGCTGCGACCCTAGCCCCCTCTGAAGCAATCCACTCGGTCTCTGGTGCTCATACTTGACCTGCTGACAGTTGAGTACCGAGCCACAAACTCCACAACATCCTTCTTCATTCTCCTCCACCAATAATGCTGCCTCAAATCCTTATATATCCTTGCGGCACCCGGATGGATGGAATACCGCGAACAATGAGCCTCTACTAGAATCAAATCTCGAAGTCCATCTACATTGGACATGCAAATCCTGCCCTGCATCCTCATGACCCCATCATCAATAATAACCACATCTTTTGCATCACCGCGATGTACCCTGTCCTGAAGAACAAGCAAATGTGGATCGTCATACTGGCGTGCTCTAATATGATCGTAAAGAGAAGACCGCGAGGTACACAAGCCAACACCCGTGGGGGTTCTGAAAGATCCAATCTCACCAAATGACCTGCTAAGGCCTAAACATCAAGAGCTAATGGCCGGTCTGCTACTGGAAGGTAAGCTAAACTCCCCTAACTCTCTGCTCTGCTACTCAACGCATCGGCCACTACATTGGCCCTCCCCGGATGTTATAAGATAGTGAGGTAATAATCCTTGAGGAGCTCTAACCATCTCCTCTGACGCAAATTCAAGTCCTTCTGCCTCAGCAGATACTGCAAACTGCAATGATCAGTGAAAATCTCACACTGCAGTTCATACAGATAATGCCGCCAAATCTTCAAGGCATGATCAATGGCAGCTAACTCAAGATCATGCACTGGATAATTCTTCTCGTGCACCTTCAACTATCTGGATGCGTAGGCAATCACCCTATCGTCCTGCATCAATATCGCTCCTAAGCCAACTCTGGAAGCATCACAATAAACTATGTAAGAACCCGAACCAGCAGGCAAAATTAGTACTGGAGCATTAGTCAATGCTGATTTGAGCTTCTGAAATCTCTCCTCACACTCATCAGACCATCTGAATAGAGCACCCTTCTGGGTCAATCTGGTCAAAGGCGAAGCTATCGAAGAGAATCCCTCCAAAGAGCGACGGTAATATCCTTCCAAACCAAGGAAACTCCTAATCTCTATAGCTAAGGACGGTCTGGGCCAACTCTGCACTGCCTCTATCTTCATTGGATCAACCTGAATCCCCTCACTGGATACCACGTGCCCCAAGAAAGCTACTGATCCCAGCCAAAACTCACACTTGGAGAATTTCGCATAAATCTTCTCCTCCCTCAATCTCTGTAACACAATTCTCAAATGCTGAGCATGCTCTTCCTGGCTACGAGGATAAACCAGGATGTTATCAATGAACACAATGACGAAGGAATCAAGATAAGGCTAAAACACGTTGTTCATCAATTTCATGAACGCAGCTGGGGCATTGGTCAGCCCAAACGACATAACCAAGAACTCATAATGACCATACCTAGTTCTGAAAGCAGTCTTCAGGATATCAGAATCCCGAATCCTCAACTGATGGTACCTAGATCTCAAATCAATCTTGGAAAATACTCTGGATCCCTGAAGCTGGTCAAACAAATCATCAATACGGGGCAAGGGGTACCGGTTCTTCACCGTAACCCTATTCAACTGCCGATAATCAATACATATAAGAATGGACCCATCATTCTTCTTAACGAACAACACCGGTGCACCCCAAGGTGACACACTAGGCCGAATGAAACCCTTATCCAGGAGCTTCTGAAGATGCTCATTCAATTCCTTTAGCTCCGCTGACACCATACGATATGGTGGAATAGAAATAGGCTGAGTGCCTGGCACCAGGTCAATACCAAAATCAATATCCCTGTCAGGTGGCATGCCTGGGAGGTCTGGAGGAAACACATCCAAAAAATCACAGACCACAGGAACTGAATCAATAGCGGGAGTCTAACCACCGACATTCCTTACAAAGGCCAAATAAGATAAACACCCCTTTTTAACCACGCGTCGAGCCTTCAGGTAAGAAATTACCCTGCTAGGCATATACTCGGAAGAACCTCTCCACTCAACCCTCGAACACCCTGGAATAGCTAAGGTCACGGTCTTAGCGTGACAATCAAGAATTGCAGTGCACAGAGATAACCAATCAATGCCCAATATCACGTCGAAATCGACCATGCTGAGTAATAGTAGGTCCACTCGGGTCTCCAAACCCCAAATAGATATCATGCATGACCGATACACGCGGTCAACAACAACAGTATCACCCACCGGAGTCGACACATGAATAGAGGTGACCAGAGACTCACGGGGCACATCCAGAAAACCGACAAAATATAAAGAAACATAGGAATATGTGGAACCAGGGTCAGATAAAGCCAAGGCATCACGGCAAAAGACTAAAACAATACCTGCAATCAGGACATCTAAGGCCATAGCATCCGGCCTGGCTGGAAATGCATACATACGAGCCTGACCTCCCCCTGCTCGACCTCCCCCTCTAGGGCGGCCTCTGGCTGATTGACCACCACCCCTGGATGCCTGGGCGGGTGGTGAAGTGATTGGAGATGAAGTCGAGGTCTGGCCCCTCTGCTGAGAAGATCCACCGAAACAGCAGGGACACTGCCTCCACCCGTGCCCGAACTCTCCGCACTCAAAACAACTACCTGGAGCTGGAGGCGGGGAGTGATAGAAACCCCTAACACCGGCACGGCCACTGGAAGAATCCTGAATAGATGAACCCTGAACTGGAGGTGGTCGAGCTGCACTCTGAGCTGGGAGGGCACCAAATGATGTACGGCCTGAATGAGAACCACGGGGACCCTGCCCCGAAGATGCACCACTATAAGCTGGGCGGCCTGACTGAGGAGGCCTGAATGGACGGTCCCCACCCTGCTGAAACTGTCCCCTGAAGGGAGCACCACTGAAACTTCCCGAACCACGAGGCCTTNATACTTCTCCAAAAAGATCGTGGAGAACTGCTGCCAGGTAAGAGGTGTTGAACTAACCGGTCTAAGCCCCTTGAAAGACTTCCACCAAGTAAAGGCAGCACCCGCAAACTGAAAGGTAACAAACGAGACCCTATTGGTCTCCAGAATACCCGCGGTGCGCAGTATCCTCTGGCACCTATCTAGAAATCCCTGGGCATCCTCACCCTCTGTACCGCTGAAAGTCGGAGGCTGAAGTCTGTTGAACCTATCCAACATGCGCTGCTCGTCCTCAAGCATAGTAGGGACCACATAATCCTGAACCGAAGCAGCTGGCTGAGATTGGGCTGCTCTCGGTGCCTGAATACCTTGTGCAGCCTACTCAGGTGCTCAGGCAGCTGGAGTCTGATTGCCTCCCCCGGCCTAAGCTGTGGTGGCAGAAGAAGACATGGCGACAACCTTATCCAAATCGGTGCATACTGACAATATCTGAGACAGGGCCTCCTGAAGACCCGGAATAACCATAGGAACTGCTGGTGCCTGAGCCTGTCCCGCTGGGACACCATCGGCGGGAACCTGATCATGATCAATAGGGGGATCTTGAGGTACTGCCGCGGCTGCTGCGCGGGCTGGCCCCTACCTCTACCACGGCCTCGACTGTGGCCTCGACCTCCTGCTTGTCTAGCCGGTGACTGGTCACTCTGATCGGTATGGTGTGTCTTCACCATCTGTGAGAGAATGAAACAACGTAAGTTCAGATTTCAAGAATCAATAGATCAGCACGAAAGAGTTCAAGAAAGATAGAATGCTTCCTAAAAGTTTGGCAGTCTCTTGAAGATAAGTACAGACGTCTCTGTACTGATCCGCAAGACTCTACTAAACCTGTTGATGACCGTCGAGTCCTATGTAACCTTGGGCTCTGATACCAAACTGTCACGACCCCAAATCGTAACCGGCTGTGCTTGTGCCTATCGTGGAACTAGGCTAGCCGACTACCGCGTGTTCACATTTCCTTTTGAAAATCCCTTTTAAGTTTCAAGCAATTCATAACAATATACAGAAAGTTCTTAATATAATAGGTAAATTTTATATACAGTACTACCATCCCCAAAACCCGGAGCCAACATGTCATGAGCATCTAGTGAAATAAGGCAAAATAAAGTATTATGATACAAAACTCCGAATCAAAGCTAAATACAACAGGAAGGGAAAGCAGAGATGCTGCGAACGCTGAACATCTACCTCTACATCCCTACGATCCGGCTCCGCTGTGATATATATATATATATAAAAGATAACGCTCGATATCTGCTCCCGAATTTGCACACAAAGGTGCAGGGAGTGATATGAGTACACCAACTCAGTAGTAATAGAATTAAATCAAGTCTAAGTAGCAAGGAATCACATAAAAATCAATGTCATCAAGTCACAATATACACAACCTTACTTTCCAATAGTATACATAGATAATTGAAATCGTCATGCCTTAGAAATCAACTTCAAAAAAGTTCTTAAAACAATGCACATTTTTAACAACTTTAAAACAAGGATTTTGTTTGCAAATAAATGTAGTAAAATCATAAGTAGCCCCTTGGGCAAAAACATGTTTCATAATCATCCCCTCGGGCATGCCTCACAATCCCTCAACACCTCACAATCACTCAGCACCTCACAGCCACTCATGCCTCCCAATCACTCTACCAGGCCGCGAAACTAGTCCGCTATGACTTTGCCCCTCAAATTGGCTCCCGATTGCTGCGAATCTAACCAAAACCAGTTCAACATTATTAATATATAATCAAGGAACACAACCCAATCGAAAATTATCAATTTAATCAAAAATCTCGAAATTTGGCCAAATCCGAGCCCCGAGCCCATATCTCGGAATTCAATAATTTTTACATCATTAGAAACCTTGTCCTCCCACAATTCTATACATATCAAGAACACCAAAATCGGACCACAATTTCCATTCCAAAACCTCAAACGAAATCCCAATTCTTTCCTCCCATTTTTCCAACTTTTTCCTACCCAAATCCTTAAATTTTCAAGCCTAATCTTAACAAAATAGCACAGGAACGGGATTAACAACCAAAGAACTTACCTTTGCTGAAGAACTTTGAAATTCTCTCTCAAAACCACCTTCAATGGACTCCTCCCGCATGCAAATTGATGAAAACTAATAAATTTCGCGGAGGGGTCCTTTTTATACTGTTCTACACAGTCATTTCTGCACCTGCGGACAATTGTCGGCACCTGCAGTCCTAGGGTGTGCACCTACGAGACTCACTTAACTGGCCAATTCTTGCACCTGCAACCACCTTTCCGCACCTGCGGCTTCGCAGGTGCGACAAACCCCTCGCACCTGCGGACCATTCCCTACACAATAAAAACTCGTATCTGCTACCTTTCTCTCCGCTCCTGCGCAACCGCACCTGCGACTCCCCTTCCGCAAGTGCGAAAACACCAGCAAACCAGCATAGCAGATTTCCAAAAATCACTCCAACTTCCCGTCAACCATCCGAAATCAATCCCGAGCCCCTCGGGGCCCCAACCAAACATACCAACACACTCCGTAGCATTATTCCAACTTAGTTGAGCCCTCGAAACACCAAAAACAACACGAAAACACCAAATTTTCGTCAAATTCAAGCCTAAGAACTTTGAAACTCCTAAAATTTCGCCAACTACGCCGAAACCAACCAAAACACCTTCGATTTACCTAAAATTCTGCAGACATATCCAAAATGACATTACAAAACCGTTCCAACTTCCGGAATTCCATTCCGACCTTGATAGCCTATTTTCCACTGCCGACCGGAAATCGCCAAAAACTAACTTTCGCCAATTCAAGCCTAATTCTACTCCGGACATTACAAAAAATATTCCGAACACACTCCCATATCCCAAATCACCTAACGAAGCTATTCGAGCCATAAAATCCGCATTCTGAGGTCGTCTACCAATAAGTCAACTATTAGTTGACTTTATTAACTATTAGGCTACTTTAAAAGGTTAAATGCCTAAACTCTCACCATAACTACTCCGGACCCAAACTAACTGATCCAACACATCAAAAACAAGATAGAGATACATAAAAAATGCAGAAATAGGGAAAATGGGGTAAATCTCATTGAACGACCGGTCGGGTCGTTATAGGCTTGGAGGCCGGTTATGGAATTTCGGAGCGAGTTAAATCTCCTTTCTAAATTTGTGAGGGGGAATTGTTCCCATATATGAATACATGCTATTACTTGTTGGGGCTCCGTACGCACGAGGTGACAGGAGTGTGTGCGTAGCTATTATTGTGCCATTTGCGGGTAGTCTAGGACCCACTAGCATGCTTTACTTGTTGTACTTGTGACCTTGTCAATAAAATATCATGTGATGCTTTCAATTAGTATCTAAATCTCTGAGAAGGATAGAGTTTACTTTTCTTAATCACCTAGAAGGAGAATTGATTCTTCTTTGGGTAATTGTGTTTCGGATAAATCTATAGAGTTTGGAACCCTGTCGAATTGGCATGTAAATCTCCAGAAAGGTTTTAAATACCATTCTCATGTTTATTTAAAGGAGGATTTTATCACATCATCGAACAACTAATTTTCCTGATAAAAAAAGTGGTTTATTGGTGTGAATATGTGTAACTTTGGGTGTTTGAGTCGCACGTATAATTCGCGAGCAGGATGACCCTGTATTTATGTATATTTATATGGGGACCCGAGTCGCAGATATGATTTGCGAGCGGGGTAGCCCTAGTATTATGTTAACTGCATCGCATGTTCGATTCGCGAGCGGGGCAGATAGATGCATCTATGGTTCGGGCCGTTCGACCCTCGGCATTGATTGCGCATGATATCTACTGCGTATTTGCTGTGATTTTTGCCTGATTAATGGCCTGGAAGTTTAAGTTGTCAACTGAAATGACAGAGATTTAAAGTTGTTAAAGATTTTTGGAAGAAGTTGTTCCTTTCGGCTGATTATTTGTTATTTGATCAAATCACCCATGTTGATTAATTCTTATTAATATGACGAAGATTTAAAGTGTTAAATGTGGAAAGAGTTGATGTTATTTATTCCCGATTTTAATAAATTGCCTATGGTAATCATGCTTAGCGTCACACTTGAATATGCTGAATTGACCTTTAGCATAGGTACCTTCATAGCGATGTGGCGGATTTGGAGATTTAGGCGAGCAGCATCATTCGGAGGCAATCCGCAGCTGGCGGAGTCTCCTCATACTGTATTACGTTATTTTAATTTCCTTATCCACTTGTATTTGAGACAAGCTTTGTCGAAATTGTAAAATTCTTAGAAATTGCTCATATACTTGTGACACCGGGTTCTGTGATGTGTTGGGATATTTGCTAAAATAGGACTATTTAAACCACAGTATTTACTTAACGGATTTATTTAATTGTTATGTAATAAGTGAAAGGTAATGATTTTCATAAATGCTAAAATCGGAAATTATTTCAATTAATTAATGATTGGCTTGCCTAAAAATGATGTCCGACGCCATCACGACCTTATGGGTTTTGGGTCATGATAGCTTAGTATTATAGTACTAGGTTCCCTTAGGTCTCACGAGTCATGAGCAAGTCTAGTAGAGTCTTGTTGATCGGTACGGAGACGTCTGTACTTATCTTAGAGAGGCTACCGGGCTGTTAGGAGTACTTCCCTTCTTGATTCCTCATCGTGCGATTTTATTCCTTTAAGGATTATGCCTAAGTTTATTCCTACTCAATCTTACGCATCGCGAGAGGAATCCTGAACCAAGTCTGTGCCCAATAGCCTAGCCTCGCCCGGCTCTAACCAACCAACCGGAGATCTGCACCTTCTACCATATAAAGCCTCATACGGAGCCATTTGGATACTCGACTGATAACTATTATTATGTGCAAACTTCGCGAGTGGCAGAAACTGGTCCCATGAACCCCCAAAATCAATGACACAGGCACACAACATATCCTCCAAAATCTTAATAGTACGCTTCGACTGCCCGTCGGTCTAAGGATGAAATGTTGTGCTCAACTCAACCTGAGTACCTAACTCCCTCTGCACGGCCCTCTAAAACTGAGATGTGAACCGAGTACCTCTATCAGAAATGATAGAAACTAGAAACCATGCAATCGGACAATCTCCCTGATATAAATCTCAGCTAACCGCTCCGAAGAATAAGTAGTACCAACAGGAATGAAGTGCACATACTTGGTCAGTCGATCCACAATAACCCATATAGCATCTAACCTCCTCGAAGTCCGTGGGAGTCCAACTACGAAGTCCATGGTGATTCGCTCCCACTTCCACTTCGGAATATCTAATCTCTAAAGCAATTCACTTGGTCTCTGGTGCTCATACTTGACCTGCTGACAGTTGAGAAACCGAGCCACAAACTCAAATATATCTCTCTTCATCCGCCTCCACCAATAATGTAGTCTAAGATCCTGATACATCATCGCGACACCCGGATGGATGGAATACCGCGAACTATGGGCCTCAGCAAGAATCAAATCTCGAAGTCCATCCACATTGGGCACGCAAATCCGGCCCTGCATCCTCATGACCCCATCATCACCAATAACCACATCCATCGCATCACCGCGACGGACCCTGTCCCGAAGAACGAGCAAGCGTGGATCGTCATAATGGCGTACTCTAATCTGATCATAAAGAGAAGACCTGGAGGCTACACAAGCCAATACCTACAGGGGCTCTGATAGATCCAATCTCACCAACTGACCCGCTAAAGCCTGAACATCAAGTGCTAACAGCCGCTCTGCTACTGGAAGGTAGGCTAGACATCCCAAACTCTCCGCTCTGCGACTCAGGGCGTCAGACACTACATTGGCCTTCCCTGGATGATATAAAATAGTGAGTTCATAATCTTTGAGAAGTTCCGACCACCTCCTCTGACGCAAATTCAAATCCTTCTATTTAAGAAGATGCTGCAAACTACGCTGATCAGTGAAAATTTCACAATGCACTCCATATAAATAATGAAGCCAAATCTTCAAGGCGTGGACAATAGCTGCTAGCTCAAGATCGTGCACCTTAAACTGTCTGGACGCGTAGGCAATCACCCTACAATACTGCATCAAAACCGCTCCAAGGCCAACTCTCGAGGCATCACAATAAACTGTATAGGAACCTGAACCCGTAGGCAAAACCAATACCGGAGTTGTAGTCAAAACTGACTTGAGCTTCTGAAAGCTCTCATCACACTGCTCAGTCCACTTGAACTGAGCACCCTTCTGGGTCAGGCTAGTCATAGGTGTTGCAATAGATGAAAATCCCTATACGAAACAGCGATAGTATCCTGCCAAACCAAGGAAACTGTGCATCTCAGTAGCTGATGACGGTCTAGGCTAGCTCTGCACTGCCTCTACCTTCTTTTGATCAACCTGAATACCCTCACCGGAAACCACATGCCCCAAGAATGCTACTGAATCAAGCCAGAACTCACACTTCAAAATTTTTTGATACAATCTCTTCTCTCTCAAGGTCTGAAGCACAACTCTCAAATGCTGCTCATGATCCTCCCGAGATCGGGAATACACCAAGATATCGTCAATAAACATGATGAAGAAAGAATCCAGATAAGGCCGAAATACACTGTGCATCAAGTGCATAAAGGCTGCTGGGACATTGGTCAGCCCGAAAGACATAAGCAGAAACTCATAATGACCATATCTAGTCCTGAAAGCCGTCTTTGGGATGTCTAGCTCCCGAATATTCAACCGATGATAGCCGGAACACAAGTAAATCTTTGAAAATATCCTGGCACCAAGCAACTGATCAAACAAGTCATCTATACGAGGCAAGGGATACCGGTTCTTCACCTTAACTCTGTTCAGCTAGTGATAATCAATACACATACGCATAGAACCATCCATATTCTTTACAAACAACACTGGTGCACCCCAAGGTGACATACTAGGACAAATGAACCCCTTATCTAGGAGTTCCTAAAGCTACTCCTTTAATTCCTTTAGCTCCGCTGGTGGCATACGATAAGGTGGAATAGAAATAGGCTAAGTGCCTAGAACCAGGTCAATACCAAAATCAATGTCCCTGTCAGGTGGAATGCCTGGCAGATCTGCAGGAATCACGTCCGAAAAGTCACGGACCACAGGAACCAAATAAATAGTGGGAGTCTCACCGCTGACATCCCTCACAAAATCCAGCTACGATAAACACCCCTTCTCAACCATACACTGAGCCTTCATATAGGAAATCATCGTGCTAGGCACATAATCAGAAGAACCTCTCCACTCAACTCTCAAACATCCTGGCATAACTAAGGTCACGGTCTTAGAGTGGCAATCAAGAACAACATGACACGGAGACAACCATTCCATGCCCAATATCACATCAAAATCAACCATGTTGAACAACAGTAGGTCCACTCGGGTCTCCAGACCCCCAATAGATATCACACACGACCCATACACACGGTCCACAATAACAGTATCGCCCACCGGAGTCGACACATGAACAAATGTAACTAAAGACTCATGGGGCATACCTAGAAAATGGAAAAATATGAAGAAACATAGTAATATGTAAAACCAGGGTCAAATAAAGTGAAAGCATCTCGGCGACAGACTGAGATAATACTTGTGATCACTGCATCAGAGGCCATAGCATCTGGCCTGGATGGAAAGGCATACATACGGGCCTGACCTCCACTTGATAGACCTCCCTTTCTAGGGAGGCCTCTAGCTGACTGATTACCACCCTGGCTGCCTTGGTGGGTGGTGAAATAACTGGATCTGAAGTTGAAGGTTGGCTCCTCGGCTGAGATGGGCCTCTAAGAAGATGAGGACTCTGCCTCCGCATATTCCCAAACATTCCACCAATCATAACAACTCTCTGCAGCTGGACACGGGGACTGAAATGAACCCATGTCACCAGAATGGCGTCTAGGAGAACCATGCATAGAGGAACCCCGAACTGATGGTGCTTAAGCTGCACTCTGGGCTGGAAGGGCACCGAATGAAGAATGGCCTTGCTGAGAACCGCAGGGATCATGCCCCGAAGATGCACCACTATAGGATGGGCGACCTGACTAAGGAGGCCTGAATGAACAGCCTCTACCATGCTGAAACGGCCCCTAGAAGGATCACCAGTAGAACTACCTGATCCAGGAGGCCTCTTGGCCTGCCTCTCTACCCGCTTCTGGCGGCGAGCCGACTCAATATCTCGAGCAATATCAACAACCTGCTTGAATTCAGCACCTGATACTCTCTCCCGAGTCATAAAAAGGTGGAGCTGATAAGTGAGGCCATCCACAAACCTCCTAATCCTATCCCTATTAGTAGGGACCAACTCGGTGGCATGACGAGCCAACTCCGAAAAATGCATCTCATACATCGTTACTGATAGCTCCCCCTGACGCAACTACTCAAAATGCCTGCGCTGCTCCTCCCTGTGAGACTGGGGTACATAATTCTCTAAGAAGATAGTGGAGAACTTCTGCCAAGTGAGGGGTGCTGAACCAACAGGCCTACGCCTCTCAAAAGACTCCCACAAGGTGAAAGCAGCACCAGAAAACTGAAAAGTAGCAAATGAGACCCCACTGGTCTCCAAAATCCCAGCAGTACGCAACATCCTCTGACACTTATCCAAAAAACCCTAGGCATCCTCGCCCTCAGCACCACTGAATGTCGGAGGTTGAAGTCTACTAAAACTCTCCAGCCTACGTTGCTCATCGTCTGGCATAGCTAGGACCACGAAGTCCTGAACTGGAGCATCCGACTGGGCTGGAACCGCCCCCGGTGTTTGATGGCCCTGGGTAACCTGCTCAGGTGTATGGGAAACTAGAGTCTTACTGCCTCCCCCACCCTTAGAAGTAGAGGCAACTGTCTGAGCAAGGGTGGTACACACAATCAACATCTGAGCTAAGGTCTCCTGAAGACCCAGAATAACAATAGTCATTATCAGTGCCTGAGCCTATCCAGCAGAAGCATCTGCGGTGGGAACCTGATCCTAAATAGTAGGGGGATCAACTGATACTTCTCTGGCTGCCGCACGGGTTGGCCCTCTACCTCTACCATGATCTCGACCCCTCGCTTGTCTAACTGGTGGCTGATCCCTGATCGGCGGCACGTGTACTCACCACCTGTGAGAGAATGAAACAACAGAAGTTTAGATTTCACTCAACCAAATGGCACATCAGAATTCAAGAAAGATGAGATTGTTCCTAAGGGTTCTGCAGCCTCTCAAAGATAAGTACAAACGTCTCCGTACCGATCCGTAAGATTCGACTAAACCTGCTCATGAGTCCTATGTAACCTAGGTTCTTATACCAACTTGTCACGACTCCAATTTCTAAGCCGACCGTGATGGTGCCTATCATGGAACTAGGCTAGCCAACCATTTCAAATTATCAATATATTTCATAATTCCCCCAAAATTAGCAGATTTTAAAAATAGCAGAATGAGATGAACAATTTATACATTTCCCCAAAACCTGGAGTAAACTGTCACGAGCATCTAAAACTGAAAATACAATGTACAATGAGGTGACTTGCTACCACAAATCCTGGAGTACAAAGGACAAAAAACCTATGAACTGAGGAAAGAAAGGAGGTGAGTTGGGGATGTTGAGCAGCTACCTCGATCCTCGAACAACTCCAAGCTCATCCGGAAATCAGCTAGTGAGATGGTCTGGTACTTGGATCTGCACATAGAGATGCAGGGAGTAATGTGAGTACGCCAACTCAGTAAGTAATCAAAGTAACTATAAACATAAGCATAGTGACAAGCATTTATAAATAATGTAAATCCATATAATGAGTAACAGTGGAAATGAGTAAATCAAATGAAGAATCTATATTCCGAATATTTCATAAAAACTCCAGTTTCCATTTTAAAAATCTCGCATAAAATCATTTATCCAACTTTTATAAATATAAGCCTCTCGAGCACAGTATCACTCACAATAAATCCTCTCGGGCAAGCCTCTCAGTCACTCGTGACTCCACTATCAGTATCTCATGCTCTCACTTAAACACTCGTACTTAGCAAGTACCATGAATACACATAACTGTTGCGGCGGACAGCCCACTCCACTACACACACACACACACACACACACACACACACACATACATATATATATATATATATACACTATTGTGGCGTGCAGCCCGATCCTTATAATATACGCTGCGGCATGCAGCCCGATCCACATAATAGTCTACTGTGCTCACTGGGGGTGTACAGACTCCTGGAGGGGCTCCTTAAGCCCAAGTGCTATATCTGCTGAGGTGTGCAGCCTGATCCAATATGTATATTGCTGTGGCGTGCATCCCGGTCCATATATAACATATATTGTTGCGACGTGCATCCCGATCCATATACATATATAATCTATATTGATATGGCATGCAGCCCGATCCATATGTAATATATAGTATATATATTGTTGCGGCGTGTAGCCCATCCCATAAATATCCTCACATACTCGGCGCTTGGCCTAACACATATATATTTCTACGGCGTGCAGCCCGATCCATAACTATCCTCACATACTCGGCTCTTGTCCTGACTCAGTCATCCTCACAAGCAACTTAGGCAATTCATCTCAACTCATAGGACTCAGCCCAAAATACTTTTCAGAGTTCTCAAAGCAGTGTAATAACAGTGAAAATAACAACAAGTAGGAAGTATGACTGAGTTCACAATTATTCTATCATGATAGTGTAAAAATATTGGAAAAGTACCTCGGAGGGTCTGAACAGGTCGGCCCGAAGCCCCAAACATGGTAAATACCCCTGAGGGTCTAAACAGGTCAGCACAAGGCCCCAAACATGGCTCACAGCCCTTAAACAAGTATAAATTTCTGAAATACAGGATATCGCAGAATTCCAAATCGAATACGCGGCTTAATAGTCACTACGCGACGGAACAGGTCACAAGCCCTATCGGTGCACGCCACCACGCTCGTCACTTAGCATGTGTGTCACCTTATTTACCAAAACAATATCAAATACCGGGGCGTCATACCCTCAGGTTTAGAGTTACATTCGTTACTTATCTCAAAATAATCCAAAAGCTACTCTGCGATGCGCTTGCCCCTCGAATTGGCTCCCAAATGCTCAGAATCTAACCAAAATCAGATTAACATCATCAATATATGCTAACGGAACAAAACCCAATCGAAAGATATAAATTTTAACAAATTTCTCGAAATTCAGCCAAATTCGAGCCTCGGGCCCATGTCTCGGAAATCTATAAAATTTACATCACTAGAATACTCATCCTCCCACGATTCTACACATATCAAGAACACCACAACCGAACCACAATTGCAATTTTCCAAACTTCCTCCCATTTTTCCCAACTTTTCTACTTTAAATTCCTCAAATTTTGAAGCCTAATCTGTCACAAAATAACATAGAAACAAGTTTTTAATCCAAGAAACTTACCTCTACTGAAGACCCTCGAAATCCTCCTTCAATTTGCTCTCAAACCAGCTAAACCCGCATGCAACAATGGAAGAAATGCCCAAAATTTCGCGGAGGCACCTATTTATATTTTCTGTCCAGTTAATTCGCACATGCGGACCATTTTTCACACATGCGGACCCGCACCTGCGGTCCCAGGTGCGCACCTATGAAATCCCACTAACAGTCAAAACTTCGCACCTGCGATGCCTTACCCGCACTTGCGGCTTCGCAGGTACGGCCTGTGCCTCGCACTTGCGGACTCCTCCAGCCTGGCCTCCTCTCGCACCTGCGCAATGGTCTTCGCACCTGCGACTTCCCTTCCGCAGGTGCGACGACACCAGCAAAAACACACGAGCAGCAATTTTGCTGTAATTTCCTAAGTCCAAACGTCCGTTAACCATCCGAAATCAATCGTGAGCCCCTCGGGGCCCCAACCAAACATACCAACACATCCCATAACCTCATTCAAACTTAGTCCAGCCTTCGAAACACCAAAAACAATGCAAAAATTCTAAAATCACATCAAATTCAACCCTATGAACTTCGAAATTTCTAAATTTCGCCAATGACGCCGAAACTAACCAAACACATTCGATTGACTTTAAATTTTGCACAAATATCAAAAATGACATTACGAACCTGCTCCAACTTTCAGAATTCTATTCCGACCCCTATAACCTATTTTTCATTGTCGATCGAAAATCACCAAAAACTAACTTTCGCCAATTCAAGCCTAATTCTACACCGGACACCAAAACTTCATTACGAACACAGTCCTAAGTCCCAAATCAACTAATGAAGCTATCTGAGCCAGAAAATCCGTATTCTGAGGTAGTTTACCAATAAGTCAACTCTCAGTTTGACTTTTCAACTATTAAGCTACTTTAAGAGACTAAGTGCCTTTTTTCTCACCACGACCACTCCGAACCGAACCAACCGACCCAAACCAACATAAAAATCTAAGAAATATATGATAAATAAGAATTAGGGGAAACGGGGATAATCTCACGAAACAATTGGCCGGGCCGTTACAGTTTCGGCGCTTATTGTGGAAAGTTAGCATTTTTGATGAATTTCATAAATTTGGTTTGAAGTGGATTTTGATGTTATTGATATCCATTTGGAATTTTGAGCTTTTGAATAGCTCTGTATGGTGATTCTTTTCTTAGGAGCGCGTCAGATGTGGATTTGGAGGTCTGTGGTTCATTTCAGGGTCATTTGGTGAAAATTTGAAATTGAAGGTTTTTGGGAAGTTTGACCAATAGTGGAATTTTTGATATCGGGGTCGAATTCTGATTCTGGAAGTTGGAATAGGTCCATAGTGTCATTTATGACTTGTGTTCAAAATTTGAAGTCATTCCGGATTGATTTGTTATGTTTCTGTGCAAATTATAGAATTTGGAAATTTCATAACTCATAATTCAATTCGGGGCACGATTCATAGTTTTGGCGTTGTTTTATTTGATTTGAGACCTCGACTAAGTTCATACCATGTTTTGGGACTTGTTGGTATGATTTGACGAAGTCCCGAGGGGCTTGGGTGGATCATTGGTTGAGAGGCTAGTAAAGTTAAAAAATCTGGAGTTTGACCATGGTGAATATCGGATCAATACGACCTCTTTTCTTTTTTTTACTGCGCGATCAGGTCCGTATCATGTTTTATGATTTAAATTAATATATGGTTTGTGTCTAGGAGGTTCCAGATGAGTTTCAGGGTGGTTTCGGATCATTTCGGTGAAGCCTGGGTTTGCTGGTTTCTAGTGAGGCATTGTTCATTGGCAATTGCGAACATTGTTCATTCGCAATTGTGAATACTTTTCATCGCAATTGCAAACAGTTTTCATTGGAGTTTACTTTTTATCCGCAAATGCGAATTTTTTGTCGGCAAATGCGTAGATGGGCAGATTGTTTTAAACTGGGAGTTTGCTCATTTCACTCATTTCTCTCTTGGTTTGGGCGATCTTTTGACATCTGTAAGGGGATATTTTCATCATCTATTGCAAGGTAAGTAATTCCCTCATATTATTAGGTAACTACGTGGATTCTAGAGGGATTTAACCATTGAAATTAGTAGAAATTGTGAGATTTTGAACGAAACCTAGAAATTGGTATTTTTGGACTTTTACCACAAAATTGGACATGTAATTAGGAATACATTATACATTTGAGTTCGTGGTCTTATGAGTAAAGTTTATCTTTGATGCTTTCAGAATCTGGGAATGTGGGCCCGAGGATTGACTTTATTAAATTTTCGAGCGGGGTTGGGAATTGTTTAAATTGATTGATTATGAGTATTAGAGTATATTTTGATTGGTTTGCACCTTGTTTGAATAGTTTTTGGATCGATGGGCATCGGTTTGAGTTGTTAGAGAGGTTTTGGAGCCGGTTATGAAACTTCAGAGCGAGGTAAATCTCCTGTCTAACTCTGTGAGGGGAAAACTACCCCTAAGTGATGTATTTGATATGTGCTACTTGTTGTGGGGATACGTACGCACGAGAAGATAAGAGTCCGTACGTAGCTAAATCCATGTTATTGTTCGGGTAGACTTAGGTTCACACATGCTCTAGCTGTACTATCTAAGGCTAGACTTGTGTAGAGCGATAGACTCACTATTATAGAGAATCGACAGGCATTGTGATTAGCCGCGAATAATGGTACTCCTCTTACGAATTTCTCCCGCGTTATGCATTCTCATCAAAAGTTTTCCTCAAAGCTCCTTATAACTCACATGTCCTTTCGTGAGTGAGATCAACGACCCGTCAAATCTTCTTATTCTTATGGTATCAGATCGTTCTCCTCAGCATGGTAGATACATATATGGTTCCTGTCGTTCGACCCTCGGCAGTGCGCACATCTTATGGGATTGAGTCGTTCGCCTCGGTAGGATTTTGTACCACACTCTCATGGGAGCGGGTCATTTTCCTTGACAATATAATAGATGTATCTATGTTTATATACTAGATTGTGACGGGATCAGGTCATACTCCTCGGCATATCTATAAAATACTTCTATGGAAACGTGCGTATCATTTGTCAAAAAGCTAGTGTATTTGGAAATTTTCCTGATTTGAATTATGAAGAAATATTTGGTGAGGTCCATTATATATATATATATATATATATACACACACACACACACACACACACACATTTATACTCCGGTAGAGGAGGTAACTGCTAATCTAGAGTTTGAGTTTATTGTAGAGAGAAGGATTCCACCACATATTTATACTTTTTTATTTTTCTTATTAACTTTGTCTTATATCTGCTTACTTCTTACTGGTCGATGTCGACCCCTCATCACTACTTCTCTGGGGTTAGGCTAGATACTTATTGGGTACGTGTTGATTTACGTACTCATATTGCACTTATTGTNTATATATATATATATATATATATATATATATATATATATATATATATATATATATATATATATATTTCTGGTGGTCCCTTGGGCGTAGAGGCATGGTTGTTGCGGGGACTTTACAGTGAGATGCACTTTCTTGTTACGATCTGCAGCATATAGAGTCTCCATCAGAGTAATTTATATTTTACCCCATCTAACTTGTATTTCAGACGGATGTTGTATTATTGTTGTACTCACTAATAGATGCTCATGCACTTGTGGAACGGGGTTGTGGGGGTTACTACTAGAGGTTAGCATGATGGTTCATGGAATTTTTATTATTTCACCCTGTAAATTTTATTTTGTACTATTTAATTAACAGAAATTTTAATTTCAAATACTAAAATGAGTAAATAAGTTAACCATTCATCGATGGCTTGCCTGACAGCATTAGGCGCATCACGACCTTTAGTCTCTTTGGATTGTGACATCTTGGTATCAGTGTGCTAGGTTCACTTAGGTCTCACGAGTCATGAGAAAGTCTAGTAGAGTCGCCCGGATCAGTACGGAGAAGTCTGTACTTATCTTCGGGAGGCTACATGGTTGTTAGGAGCATTTCCCTTCTTGATTCCTCTTCGTGCGATTTGATTCTTTTAAGGCATATGCCTTAATTTCATTCATACTCGTTCTTATACGATACTGAATGCTCATGTCAATTGGGCACCGAGGAGTTGCAGTGGTACTACAGACGTGGAGCAAAATGTTTCTCCATGTGCATTCGAGCAAGTTATTATTGTCTTCTTGCAGAAGGATGTTTTGTCATTTCAGCTCAGTAGCTGTATTTCTGATGGTTTTGAGGCTATGCATAGGTTGTGATTATGTTTATGAGTTGTTATCTCACAGTATGATGTAATAGTGGGTGCTTGTTCATATGTCGACGCAGTGAATGACTTGAAAAGAGAATTTCTCTGTGCATAATTTAGAGGTTCAACGTTTAATTCCACCAAAGGAAAGGCAATCGAACTATGAATGTTCAGGTTTAGGTTGATGGAGTAACGAGGCTTGGTATTTTCTAACATGGTGGAATTTTCATCTGTGATGTAGTTTCATTGTCCTTGTTAGAACTATTACGGTTCGCCGGTGTTATGGCCTCTTTGATTTGTCTAAGGCGCAGAGTGCTGTGAAATGGTGCCTGAGAAGAGGTTGTCAAAGATAGCAGTGTGTAGCAGTTTTGGGATCGAATCAGTGTTTCTAATGTTGATGGAGCAAGATAGATGATCTTCAAGGAGACTTAGTGTTGGTAGCAATTGGTCAGATCGGGTTCCACAACGATGGATTTTGCTTTGAGGCAGTATTTGGGCAGTGAAGGATAAGTAAGGACATGGCGAAAGAAATCTCGTGGTGGTTGAATTGCTAGTAGGTCATGTATGAAAAGTAGAAGTCGAGAAGTTTCTTAAAGGAGAGGGTTTAACCAAAGTGGGAGAGTGGAAGAGTAGCATATGGGTTCTGTGGCAGGATAGCCACACGCCTTGAGAAAAGTTTAGAGCAATTTGGGAATCATGATGGATAATGACTAGGTCTACGGATTTTATTTGAATGCAACATGACTTCGAGTTTGGAATGTATTGTTGGAGCTTCAGTTGATGTCAACGGGGAAGAAGGAATCTTGGTGGCCTCCAGGGTTATGTATTATGGTGACTGGAGCGAAGGACTTGATGAATATGTGTTATATTTTTCCTTATTGATTCAAGTTCAGGCTTTGGAATGACTCAGAGTTTATGTTTCTTGTGGGTGTAATGTACAAAAAAAAGAATTCAGTCGGGTGCTCCGTTGATAGGGTGATCACGTGCTAGTAGCGCACTAGAGTTTGGCTTATAATCGTGACCAAGTCCGACTGGGTGTCTGATGTCGCCCGAACTCACACCACTACTTTGGATTGTGAGGAGGTCGATAAAATAATAAATACCTAACGTGAGTCGGGGTCGATTTGAAAGAGAGCTATTTGTGGAATTAGGTATATATCTAGTCTAGTGAATGACGTGCCCAAGATTGCACTTCCACATATTCAGTTGTCATTTCTCATTATACTTTTATACTAATGCTTGTAATTGTAAAGCTAAGAGAAAATGTTTTTGGTTTTGGTTGTTTTTAAAGATATAAAAGATCTAGGGTTGCAACTTCCGCATAGTTGGTTACCTAACGGATTTAGAAATTTAGGGCATGTTTGGTTGATCGAGATACAATATAGAAATCACACGCGATTACTCACTCTCTACCTCTTGGTAGTTTGAGTTATATTTCCCAAATCGGCTTTCTCAAGTCCAAATTGGTAGTTCACGAAACAAGTGATAAATGCTCAAGTCGGGTCTTACTATCTCTAAATTCAACCATTTAATTGGGGCTATCAATTTCTTGAGTTCACCCAAATTTCTTGCTACCAAGTTTTCCAAGACTTAGTCTCACTTTCTCAAGTAGAGACTAAGTCAATTTGGCATGAATCAATATTTGCAACTATTAATTGTTGAATTCAAGAAAGAACTAGACTAAATATCATATACCCAATCATAAATAAGCCCTAAATCATTCATCCATTAAGTACCCATACTAGGGTTGGGTCACAACACTAGCTAAGGGTTTAACTACTGATAGAAAATGAAGAAATTAAAGAAGAAACTAAGATAAAATTCATAATAGCTGATTAAGGGAAGAAAATCTAATGTTAAAATGTCAAACTAGAACAAATTCACCCGATATAGTAAACAAAAGTGGCTGACTATTCAAAGGTGCACAAAACATAACCTAAAAATGAAAAAAAGATTGATTTATACCCGGCTAAAATTATCTGACAAAATTTCCTTTGAGGAGGTTGTACGGTCGCTAAATTCTGTGTACGGTCCGCACTATGAGGCTGTCTTGACATTATGGCTTTCTGCGGTAGCATAAATCTGGGGTGCAACCGCATTTTCTCTGATTGTGCAGACCGTACATTTAAGAGTGTGGTCGCACTCTTGATCTTGGGTTGGAACTTGGCTCTTCCTACAGACCTCACATTTATGAGTGTGGCCGCACTTTGGCATCCCGCGACCGCACAATTATAGTGCGGTATGCACATGTTCAGGCTCCCAAAACTTGACTCTCTTAATCTCGTCTTCTGCAACCACACAATAATTGTGCGGTCCGCACCCTGTGAAGGAATTCTGTCAATGTCTCTTCAGAGTTTGCGGCCGCACACAATATTATGCGGTCTGCACTTTGGTCATTTTTGTCCTGTTTTGGTCCTTGTCCAATTTTACTCCTTTTTGAGTTGATTTTCATTTCTTTGGGTCATTTCCAAATGTTCTTGCAGGAAAACGCATTTCATTAGTTCTCGGGAGTACCTTTGAGAATTTTTGAGGTAAAACGCAGGTAAAAGAGAGCAAATGAGCAGTTAAAATTTATCAACTCCCCCTAACATAAGCTTTTGCTTGTCCTCAAGCAATTAAGGCAATTCCCACCTCCACTAGAAAATGGCTATTTCGGCTGGCCTAAATTGAATCAAACATAAATCAATTGGGACCAATAATTACCCACACGCTCGTGAATCATTACCAAGCATATGACTTGAACTTTAAAGCACAAATGTCTCTAATGTGACGCTTGAGCATCAATAGTTGACTTTGTTCATCAAGGACGCTCGCACTTTTATGCAGGTCACTGTGGATCTCATACTCCTCCACCTATGCTCTTCGGAAGCTCATCTCACTCACGAATGAAGAACTCAATTCAATGACGTGAGAAAGATTCACTCGTCTCAAAAGAATGTCACAAGTCCGGCTCTAAGTATGATATGCTTGCCCCTCATGTAGATCACCACTAATGTAAGCTTGATCATATTGAAATCACGTAGGAATTTTTTCCCATGCTATGAAGGCTTTTGGACTAAGGAGGGAAATATCGGAATTGAATTAGTTCATCTTTCCTTTAGCACTTCATTTTCTCTTTTTGGCTCTTACTTTGACGACTCTTTGAGTCATTTTCTTTTCCCTTAGGGGGATTAGAGAGACTTGACATCACTCTTTCTTGGTCATGCTATTCATACTTTCCATCTTTTTTTTCTCCATTATTTGCCCTTTTTCTTTCTTTTACATCTTTTCAACCCTTTTACATTATTCACTTTTTTTTTCTTTTTTTTTCTTTTGTTCTTCCTTTCTATTTCCTTCTCTTTCCTCTTCTTTATTTCTTTTCTCTTTTTGTACCTTGGTACCATCTTTAAACTCCTCTTCTCTCCCCCAAACTTATGTTTTTTCCATTTGTATCATAAGAGTGCTAAAGAAAGTTGGGGTGCCAAGAGAGAGTCACTATAAAATGGGTCAAGGCTTGTAACGTGGTTATCGAATAAAAATACTTTAGGCTCAAAAGGGTTTACTAAGCATGATATCATTGGTGGGCCATGGACTGTTTCAAAATAGGTCAAGGAAAGCCTACAATCACTTCTTAAGCCAAGCTAACTTAGAATTTGGCCTAGAAACACATTCGGGGAAAGTTCTAGACCATTTGCACGGGTACTTGGACTTGTAACAAAATACCTCACCTCTCACACAACCGGATTGTTAAATAGAATAGAGTCGAGGGCTCACAACAATCGCATTCAACATTGAAAATTGCTAATGGTTAAACTAAACCACCCGATGATATCCTAAGTCAACACAAGAGTCACAAGGTCACTAACTAGAGCTATTTCATTCCATAAACTTTTTTTAACCATAAGCGCAAGTTAAGTGTGTTGGTACCAAGTGAAGCATGCTTGACCCTTATTTATTCACCAATACTACTTGTTTGTACCTAAACATCAAAAACTAACTCGATCCCTTAAGAAGGTTGTCACGCCATCCATCGTTGGGAAGAGCCACCTAGTTCACACAAGACCCACCTTTGGAAAGAACCGTGGCATTAAGAAAACCAAAGGCTTATTGCTCACTTAAACATAAAATGAAGCTAACAAGTAAAAAATAATCTATTAAAGTAACTAAGAAGCTATACTATTATGAAAACAAGATAAAAAGCTATGAATTAAACTACTAAAAGTAAGGAAAAATAATATATTGACTAAGGGGAATAAAATATCTACAAGAGGGATGAATATACACATAATGATGGAGAAAATAAAAATAAAACAAAAATAGTATTAAAGTTATTACAGTCCAAATGAAATCAAATGTCATCATAGGTCATCAAAATATCATCAAAATAGACCACCTCCCCTCCCCCCCCCCCTCCCCCCGCCGAATAGGAACAAGCATTGTCCTCAATGCTTAGCAAAATCAAAATAAAGAAGGGTAGAGAGAAAAGAAAACTCCCTATGTGGTCTCAGGGTGACTGGCAGCATCATCACCCTCGGTCTCCTCCAAATGTATCTCATCATCACCTAGATGAGGTACAACAGGATTGGTGAGCATCTGAAGCAGCTCTGCAACAGTGGGGCAGCAAGATCTGTCTCGTCATACTAGCCAGCTGGTGCCTCTGCTGCTAGCTTTGTCACCTCCTTTCTCAAACTCTCCACTTATTTCTTTAAAGCCTAGCATTTTGTCATTTTCTTCACCTACTTGACCAAATCCTCAATAGCTCCCCTGAGCCACCAGTGTATCCATAACAGTCTTCTG
Source organism: Nicotiana paniculata (assembly GCA_005239505.1). Classification (NCBI taxonomy): domain Eukaryota; kingdom Viridiplantae; phylum Streptophyta; class Magnoliopsida; order Solanales; family Solanaceae; genus Nicotiana; species Nicotiana paniculata. The sequence goes on along the minus strand of ML305760.1, from coordinate 53,185 downwards.
GTTATCCAGAATCTTCTTCAATGTTTCCTCCACTGACGGAGACACTTGTGGTGCTGGTGGGATAGAGGAATGTACTGCAACAATATTGGATATGTTAGACTACTTAGAAGTGGTTGTTTGCATCCAGTTGTTGACGATCGCCATAGTCTGGGGAGACTCGCAGTGCATTGACAGGATAAGTGGATGAGGCTGGAACTGGTACTGAAACTGATGGCCTAGAAGATGAAGATGGTGGCATGAAGACTGTCCCGGTAGAAGGACATGTTGCTATGGAAGGAATGGAATATGTTGATGGCTCAACAACAGCCTTTGAACCCACCACCGATGGCTCGTCAGACTGACCAACGGTGGTAGTGGTAGTGGCGTTACCCTTGAACCGGGGTTGTCCACACCCTGCACGTGGTACTATGAGAATGGCTTCTTGGCCCTTACTTTTGTATCATTTGGCCTCGGCTCCACCTTTGCATTATTGAAATACTCAGTGAGGGTGTTCGGATAAGGGTAGGATCTTTCACCTTTTCGAAAAGCTAGTGTGATGTTTGTTGACATGATGGCACCTGCATTGATTGGGTAGCCATAATAGAACCCAACATAACTGCTCGGGAAGTGGGAGATTGTTCTCATTCAAATTGGGATCAATACGGCTACACGCGAAGGTCTACCACCCTTTAGCTTCAAAGTTGAGGGTGGCCCAAAGGATAGAAACTCCTACTGTAATCCACGATGGTGGTCCTTGAGCAGCTAACATCTCAGCTTGCCACGGGCGAGCTGCATCGTTCATAGCGAGCTTTTCCAAATACTAGACTGCCTCTGCCTCTTCAAAGCCCACATAAGTGTTCAAAGATCAGGGTTCGAATCAGACTTTCAAATTTCTCACTTTTGTCACTTTGGTCCCCTTCTTGATGTAAGGCACATTGGCATAGAACTCCTTGAACAAGTGCTCATTTGCATCGATGACACTATGGGTGAACCGCTTCCACCCCTTTCGGTCACGAAACTATCTAAGGACATTTGGATTGTGAATTTCCAAATACATCATTAAGAATTGTTGCTCAAGTGTGAGCGATCTCTGAGGCCATAACTCCCAAAACCTTGTGAAGGCCGTCAAGCTGACAAACTGATCCTCGCAAATTTCCTTCTTTTTTGACATCTCAAGGTCGCCCACTCGAGTGTCCCCCCTCTACCATTATTCGGTACATCATCATCATCTTCAATTTACAATTGTGCTGGAGGAGTAAGTGTAGAGGATGGCTCTGAACCCTTGCTATCAACATTGGAACCCCCAGAAGAACTTGTTATACTGGAGGGTTCGTTGCGTAATCGATAACGCCTAGTGGGTTGTGGTGGTTGGGACTAGGCCTCATGTTGTACCTCCATTGAACGACCCTCGGAGGCATCCCTATATGGGGCATAGGAATTTTATTCTAAGGGCTATGTGGCCCTTCCTCTCCCAGTGATTGGCTTTTTTGCAATTGGCCTGGATTGCACTCCCAGTGGTTGAGTGCCTTTTTCCTCTGCCTCGGGAGGATTAACCTCTCCCTTTTGATGTATCACCTATACCGTGTGATCTAACCATTTTACACTATACAAGATACATAAGTTAGTTTGAGTTCAAAACAATTCAAACATTTGCATAACAGTTGCAGGACAACAATTCAAAGAAGGGACATTGCAGATCACATAATTTTGAGTGCGGCCACAGACTGTCATGTGCGGACCACACAATCAACTACGGTCGCACACCCTGAAGTGCGGACTAAATAATTGTGAGTGCAGTTTCACATCCTGAAGTGCGGACCACACAATTTTGAGTGCGTCCGCACAAATCCAGCCTGAGATACTAGTTTTCTGAAGTTCGTGGGGTCGCATACGTTTTTATGCGACTGTACAATTTTTTGCAGACCGCACAATTTTGTGTGTGACCGCACTTTTCAATCACAATTTTTCCCTAATTAAGTGGTATGTGGACTGCACAAATTTTTGTTCGGCCGCACAATTTACAAAAAATACGGCACTAAATTTAGGGTTCTTGCAATTTTTTCAGAAATTAGACATGGTATCTGAAAATTAGCATAATCAATGGTCTACCTAGTCCTAAATGAAAATATATGAAACTACCCACATGATTTTAAGTACTTCTGAAGAACATTTGAAATTTTTAGGCTTAAAAATAACTAAAATAATTAAAGAAAACGAAAAATAAGCAAAACATACCAGTGATGAATGATGCATGTGAGAATCTAACTTGATGAACTGAGTAGGAATTGTTAACTATTTGTGATGCACAGTGTTTGCTGAGCGCTTAAGAATTCAGAGAGTGTAGAGTGTGAATAGTGTTCAAAAGTTCTATTTATAGGTTGACCAAGTCGGTCAAAAAGATAGCTGAGTGCGGGCGCCCAATTTTGGGTTCGGTCCTCACTCTTTACATGCATTTGAATTAGCTTCTGCGGCCCGCACAAATGTGAGTTCAACCACAAAAATTTGTGCGGTCCGCACATTTTTGTGTGCAACCGCATATTGGCCTATCCTCTGCAACTTCAAACTTCACAGAGTTCACATATTTGGTTCTCCAGTTGTGCAGCCTCTCAAAGAAATGTGCAGCCGCAGAGTCTTCTCTAGGATTGAAATCATTTTTTCCGGTCCGCACAATTCTGGTACGGTCCGCATAATTTCAACACTTGGCCATTTTTTTCAATCTGCAATGCACACTCATTTATGGAATTCACTTCAAAGCCAGTTAGCTCAAAACAAAACATATCTAAAAAGGAAGAAAATGAAAAAAACACGGGTTGCCTCCCAAGAAGCGCCTGATTTAACGTCATGACACGATGTAGGTTAACATCAATAACTTAAAATGAATTAACGCCACCACGTGGCCATCGTCAACTTTGCCAAGATAATGTTTCACCAGGTGACCATTGACTCTAAACACTTCATCATTTTTTTCAAGTCTAATGCACCAAAGGGTGTCACATGCACAACCTCAAATGGACCACTCTACTTGGACATCAACTTTTCCGGAAACATCTGCAACCGAGAATTGAAAAATAGCACGAGATCACCTTCATTGAACTCCTTGTTTCGGATGTACTTGTCATGGAAATACTTCATCTTGTCCTTGTATAAGGATGAACTTGAATATGCATGGTACCGGAAATCATCGAGTTCATTCAATTGTGCCACCCTTAAGTTGGCGGCGACATCGCATTCAAGATTAAGCTTTTTCAATGCCCACATAGCCTTGTGATTAAGTTCCACCGGTAGGTGACAAGCTTTCCCGAACACGAACCGATATGGAGACATAAAAATAGGTGTTTTGTAAGTCGTCCTATAAGCCCAAAGAGCATCATCAAGTTTCTTCGACCAATCCATCCGGTTGGAATTCACGGTTTTTGACAAAATACTTAATCTCCCGGTTTGAGACTTCAACTTCCCGCTTGCTTGAGGATTATAGGGGGCCGACACTTTATGACTGACACCATACTTTGTGAGTAAGGTATCAAAAGCTTTGTTGCAAAGTGGTATCCCCTATCACTAATAATGGCCCTTGGAGTACCAAACATCGTGAAGATGTTCTTTTTAAAATTGCGACCACACTTCGAATTTCATTGTTGGGCAAAGCCATGGCTTCAACCCACTTTGACATATAATCCGTCGCTACCAATATGTAAGTGTTCTCATAAGAGCTCACAAACAGAGCCATGATATCAATGCCCCACACATCAAAAATGTCAATCTCCAAGATGGTGGTGAGTGGAATCTCCTTCTTAGAAATCCCACCGGCCTTTGGAATTCATAAAAACGCTTGACGATATCGCTAGCGCCCTTGTAAAGAGTAGGCCAATAGAATTCACAACTCAACACTTTTGTTGACGTTCTAGCTCCACCATGGTGACCACCATATGGTGATGAGTGGCAAGCCTCGAGAATTTCCACTTGTTCTTCCTCCGGTACACATCATCGAATCACTCCATCGGTACAAATCTGGAAGAGATAAGGCTCATCCCAATAATGGTAAAGGCAATCCCATTTGAGCTTCTTTCTTTGGTTTGAAGAGAAATCATTCAGTACCATTCCACTCACAAGATAATTGGCTAAGTTGGCGAACCATGGCATCTCGGTCATAGAAATTTCTAGGAGTTGCTTGTCGGGAAATGAATCATTTATCTCAAGGCCATCATGTGGCCTCCCCTCCTCCTCCAAATGAGACAAGTGGCCCGCCACTTGGTTTTATCTCCTCTTGCGGTCTTGAATCTCTAGATCAAACTCTTGCAAAAGAAGCACCCACCACATTAGTCTTGCTTTAGAATCTTTGTTTCTCATCAAAAATCAAAGTGCCACATGGTCGGTGTGAACAATTACGGGCGGAACATCTCCATAGCAAAAATAATGGAAAGGAGCTCTTTTTCGGTCACTGTGTAGTTGACTTGGGCATCATTCATGATCTTACTAGCATAGTACACCTGATGGAAGATGTTGTTGATACGTTGCCCCAACACCGCTCCAATCGCTAACTCACTTGCATCACACATGAGCTTGAACGGCAAGCTCCAATTTGGTGCGGTGATAATAAGAGTAGTAGTCAACTTGAATTGGAGAAATTCAAATGCCTCATACAATGTTCGTTGAAATGGAACTTGGCAGCCTTCTCCAAAAGTTTACACAAGGGGTTTATCTCCTTAGAAAAGTCTTTGTTGAATTGGCGATCGAAACCCGCATGACCCAAGAAGCTCCTCACTCCCTTCACGGATGTAGGGGGGGGGAATCTTGGAGGTTACCTCAATTTTGGCCTTGTCGACCTCAATACCATGCTTTGGAATTTTGTGGTCGAGGACTATTCCTTCCTCGACCATGAAGTGACACTTCTCCCAATTCAAAACCAAGTTTGTTTCTTCACATCTTGCCAATACCTTGTCCAAGTTGTCCAAGCACTCATCAAAAGAATTTCCCATCACGGAAAAATCATCCATGAAGACCTCAAGAAAGTACTCCATCATGTCAATGAAGATGGCCATCATACACCGTTGAAAAGTTACCGGTGCATTCCATAAGCGAAATGGCATATGTGAGAATGCAAAAGTACCATAGGGACAAGTGAAAGTAGTATTCTCTTGGTCCTCAGGTGCAATAAGAATTTGATTATAACTAGAATATCCATCGAGGAAGCAATAAAAAGCATGTCTGGCCAACCTATCAATCATTTGATCAATAAATGGAAGCGGAAAATTATCTTTCCGAGTGACTTTGTTGAGCTTTCTATAGTCCATGCACACTCTTCACCCGGTGACCGTTCTTGTAGGGATCAAATCATTCTTGTTATTTTTTACCACAATCATTCCCCCTTTCTTTGGGACACATTGCACCGTAGAGGTCCACGAGCTATCGGAAATGGGGTAAACAACCCTGACATCCAACCATTTTATGATCTCCTTCTTCATCACCTCTTGCGTTGCATCATTTAATCTTTTTTGATGTTCAACGGACGGTTTGGCACACTTCTCCAAAATAATCTTGTGCATGGAAAAGGCGGGGCTTATGCCCCTAATATCCGCCAATGTCCATCCTATAGCTTTCTTCTTCCTTTGAAGCACCGCCAAAGTAAAATCTACCTGCACGTTAGTCAAGAAAGATGAAAAAATAACAAGTAAAGTAGAACATGGGCCAAGAAACTCATACTTGAGATGTGAAGGCAATGGCTTAAACGCCAAAGTGGGAGGCTCCGCGATTGAGGGCTTTGTTGGAAGAGTCTTTCAGTTCTGAAGATTTAAGGACAACTTTCGGGGTTCATAAGTGTACGAACCCATCTCTTGCAATGCATTTACACACTCAACATAATCTCCTTATAATCATCATCATCATTAAGCAACATAGCTTCCAAGGTATCATTAACATTCATCACAACACTAGCATCATCAACAATCACTTCGGCCACTATGTCCACAAACGAACAAACTTCATTGCTATTCGGTTGCCTCATAAATTTGCAGACATGGAAAACCACTTTTTCATCGTCCACCTGTAAGGTGAGCTTACCGGCTTCCACATCAATAAGAGCCTTCCCCGTAGCAAGAAAATGTCTAACCAAGATAATAGGCACCTCAAAGACAACTTTGTAGTCAAGAATCACAAAGCCCGCCAAAAGGATGTACTTATCAACACGAACCAACACATCATAAATAATACCCAATGGTCTCTTCATAGTCCGATCCACCATTTGCAATCTCACAGATGTGGGTCTTGGTTGCCTAATTCCCAAAGTTTTGAACACAGAGTAGGGCATCAAGTTGATACTTTCCCCTAAATCACATAGCACTTTAGAAAAGTCGGCTCTCCCAATAGTGCAAGGGATTGTGAAAGCATCGGAATCTTCAAATTTTTGAGCCTTTGAGTTCACAATAGCACTCACTTGATGTGTCATCTTGATAGTCTCACAATTCACTGTTATTTTCTTTGTTACCGAATCCTTCATGAAATTTTCATAACTGGGCATTTGTTCTAACGCCTCAACCAATGCACATTAATGGATAATCTCTTCATCATGTTGATAAACTTTTTGAATTGTTTCTCACTATTTTGCTTGTCGAGCCTTTGAGGGTATGGAGGAGGAGGCCTTTGAATTGGTGCCTTGGCCTTTGGCACTACCGGTTCCAGTATGTCGATCACATGTTCCCTAGACAGGTTCACTCCCTGTGGTTACGGCCATGGCATATCCCACATTGTATCCACCCTCCGGGTTCACCACTGTATCACTAGGTAGTGCCCCCTTATGACGTGTGTTTAATGCTTGCGAGGTTTTCCCTAGTTGAACCTCAAAATTCCAGATTGAAGTGTTGTGAGAGGCTAGTTGAGTATCGGAGTCGGCATTTTTCTCTATCATCTATTTGAACATACTTTCAATCCGTCCCATCTCATTATTGGATAAGCTAGAACCATGAGACAAATAAGGAGGCAGGTTTCTTAGTTGTTGATACATCGGGGGCCTTTGAAAGCCCGACACCCGATTCCCTTGGTTATTATTATTCCAACCCCCCTTGGTTGTTGCCTCCAAAGTAACCTTGATTGTTGCCACCCCAATTGCTTTGATTGCCTTGATTATTCCAATTTTCTTGATTATTGTTGTTGTTCCAATTGCTTTGGTTGTTGTTACCACCACTTTAATTGCCTTGGTGGTTTTGATTGATCCAATTTCCTTGTTTTCCTTGAGAATGACATTATTGTTGATTCGGGCCTTGAGAATTATTCCTTTGACCTTGGTAGTTGTTGACATATTGCACTTCTTCTTCTTGCTCATTGTATGAATCACCTTGGTCATACACATTATCATCTTGAACAAATTTTTCCGGACGGTTTTGCACTTGTTGACCTTTTTGTCGTCTATTTTTCATCATCATATTGACACCTTCCATTGCATTCACTTGCTTAGGACCTTGAACTTGTTGAAGTTGAGATTTGGCCAATGGATCCATTGTGGTTGTCAACTTGGAAATTGCTTGCCTATGATCATGTAGTTCTTTGTGTAGGTGAATGAAATTTGTGTCACCTTGAGGAACATTAGCTCTACTTTTCCATGCCGATGAAGTATCCACCATTTCATCCAAATTTCACATTCTTCGGCATATGGAGTTGTCATGAAGTTCCCACCGGCGAGTTGATTTAGCACAAATTGATTTATCGTGTTGATCCCCCTGTAGAAGGTTGTTGGATCATGACCTTAGTCATATTATTATTCGGGCAGTCCTTAACCATGGTACGATATCTCTCCCAAATCTCGTGCAAGGGCTCATTGGGTTCTTGATTGAACGCAAGAATCTCATCCTGAAGTGTACCCATATGCCCCGGAGAAAAGAACTTGGAAATGAATATTTTTTCCAACTCATCCCATGTATGGATGGAATGATTGGAAAATCTTTCTAACCAGTCCAATGCCTTTCCCTGTAGAGAGAATGGGAATAGCTTCAATTGCAGCGCATCCTCGGAAACATTGATTTGCTTGCTCCCCCAACAAGTATCCACAAACCCTTTGAGATGCTTGTAAGCATTTTGACTCGGAGCCCCGGTGAAGAATCCTCGTTGCTGAAGCAGTGTAAGCATCACATTGGTGATTTGGAAGTTGCCCGCCCTAATGTGGGACGGGACAATGGCGCTATCATAATCTTCATTCGGCAACACCCAGTATATAGCCGCTCTTGGTGGAGGTGGGGGAGGGACGGGAATATTATCATGAGGCGGTTGGCCTCACCTATTCACTTGAGGTTCACGAGGAACCTCATCACAATGGTCATCGTCCACTTCCTCCCCCAATGGAAAAGTCCTTAGGCGATCATTGTTGAGAGCCATTTTTGTACCTATAATCAATTCACAAACAAAATTAGTAACTCTGAAGGAAAGAAAGACAAGTCACACAAGAAACTAAATATATATCTAAATCCATTTTTATCTCCCCGACAACGGCGCCAAAAAATGATGTCGCCCAAACACACACCACTAATTTGGATTGTGAGGCGGTCGATACAATAATAAATACCCAACGCGAGTCGGGGTTGATTCCATAGAGAGCTATTTGTGGGATTAGGTAAATATCTAGTCTAGTGAATGACGTTGTAAGGCCCCATAAAATCTTTCCTAAAAACCGGGATTTCCGTGATGCCGAAGTAGGCGTAGAGTTTAATAATAGTACAACAGTACGCTAGGAATTGAATGAAATACTTTTGCAGAATTGGCGCATTGACCATAGAGTGAAGCAACCGTTTTGGCTAATTTTGAGGTAAAGTTTGCGGCCAATTATGCGGCTGCATAACCGTTTTGCGGGCCGCACTTTGGTCGCATAATCTTCCTTGGACTTTTACGGAGGGAGGTTCTGCGGCACATTACGCGATCGCAGAACATGTCTGCGGGATGCATAACGGTTGCAGATGGAAGCAGACCTGCCCATTTCCCATGGCCAGTTTTCGTGGTCATTTCACAGACCACATAACCATTGTGTGATGGCATATGCGACCACATACGCTGTTCCATTGCTTCATTTTTGGGGTTTTTGAACCCGACCCTATTTCGTTAAAACATCAACCTTAGACCATTTTGAGCTAATTTTCTGATATCTTTAGAGAGAGAAAGAGAGTATTAGAGGGATAAAGTGATCTCCATAAATTTTTCTCTTCAATTCTTGTTTACCTTGAATATTATCAAGAGAGGCACATAGGTTTTCTTCCTAACAGGTAAGATTGTATCACCCAAACTCTTAACTTCAAAATATAATTAGAATGGGCTATTAGTGAGGTAATTCATGAGGATGGGAGCCATTACCTTGCATGCATTTGTTCCTAAGGTATGTGAGGAGGTTGTGAGTTAAAGATAGAATAAAATGGAGTATGGGTTGGTGAAGTCTTTTATAAAAGGGGCATGAAAGCTTAATACACACATAGTGTTTGATGAAATGCTCAAACGAGCTAGAATTATCATCGTTTTACTAATTTTGGTTCAATTGTGATATATTACTAAAATAGATTGAAGTTGCTAATATTCCAAAACAGCTTAGAGTGATAAGAAGCTCAATTGAGGTATGTTGGCTAAACCCCACTTCTTAAAATTGAATCCCAAGGCATTCATGAGATTGATGTAAGTCCTAAATTCATCGTCTTAGAAATTGGTATCGCGTATGTGTTTGCTTTGAAAATATATGCATAATATGTATTCCCATAATTTCATCAAGTTATCTCGTCATCTAAAAAAATGTTTCAACACTTAGAATATGTGTGCCAAAAATGCCTAGACTTCATGTTAAATTCGATTAAAGATTGTTATGCTGAATTGTGTGAAAAGCTTCTATGTGCCTTGAATTCTAAATTTGCTCACATGTGCCCCACTTCATTCTAGGGTCTTGTATAATATCTTTTTCTATGTTGTAGTCCCTTTAATTTATAGTCAGGGCCTTGTCGCCGACACTATCTTTCCACTCTTTTTGGTATCCTTTGAGCCTTCGTAGACATTATGAGGGTTGTATATGGGTACTATGAAGGTCAAATGGATTATGTTGTGTTTTGTATTTTTATTCCACCAAATCATAATATGTATGTATTTTAAAACTTAACAATGATGTAACAAAATTAAATGAATTAGTAATGGTGATGTAAATATGGTCCCTTGATTGTTTAACTAATGAAAAAGTGCCTTTTCTCGATCATAAGCTAATGGGTAGAAAGTGTCTAATAGGCTTACTCGACCGGGTCCACTCGGTTGAGCGCTGGTCATGCTCCCCAAGGTTGGGGGCATGACAGACGTGCCAAAGATTGCAATTCCACATATTCAGTAGTTGTTTCTACTTCTACTTTTATACTAATTCTTGTAATTGTAAAGCTACGAGACAATGTTTTTGGTTTTGGTTGTTTTCAAGATATAGAAGATCTAGGGCTACAAATCCCGCCTAGTTGGTTACCTAACGTATTTAGAACTTTAGGGAATGTTTGGTTGATTGGGATACAATATAGCAATCACACGCGATTACTCACTCTATACCTCTCGGTAGTTTAAGTGATTTTTCCCAAAATGGCTTTCACATGTTCTAATGGGTATTTCACGAAACAAGTGATAAATGCTCAAGTCGGGTCTTACTATCCCTAGATTCAACCCTTTAATTGGGGTTATTAATTTCTTGATTTCACCCCCATTTCCTGTTAGCCATGTTTTCCAAGACTTAGTCTCACTTTCTCAAGTAGAGACTAAGTCAATTTGGCATGAATCAATGTTTGAAACCATCAATTCATGAATTCAAGCAAGAAATATCCAATCATAACTAAGACCTAAATCAATCATCCATTAAGTACCCATAGTAGGGTTGGGTCACAACACTGGCTAAGGGTTTAACTACTCATAGAAAACGAAGAAATTAAAGAAGAAACTAAGATAAAATTCATAATAGCTGATTAAGGGAAGAAAATCTAATGTTAAAATGTCAAACTAGTACAAAGTTAACCAATACAGTAAACAAAAATGGCTGACTATTCTTAGGTGCACAAAAGTTAACTTTAAAATGACAAAAAGATCTATTTATACCCACCTAAAATTATCTGACCAAATTGCCCCTGCGGAGGTTGTGCGGCCACACAATTCTGTGTGCGGTCCGCACTCTGAGGTTGTATTGACATTGTGGCTTTCTGCGGTTGCATAAATTTGGGGTGCGGCCATACTTCCTCTGATTGTACGGACTGCACATTTAAGAGTGTGGCCGCACTCTTGATCTTGGGTTGGAACTTGGCTCTTCCTGCGGATCGCACATTTATGAGTGCGGCCGCACTTTTGCATCTTGCGACTGCACAATAATAGTGTGGTCCGCATATCTTTAGGCTCCCAAAACTTGACTCTCTTAATCTCGTTTTTCGCGGCCTCACAATAATAGTGTCGTCTATTCTCTTTGAAGGAATTGTGTCAGTGTCTCTTAGGAGTTTGTGGCTGCACACAGCATTCTGCGGTGCGCACTTTGGTCTTTTTTGTCCTGATTTGGTCCTTATCCAATTTTACTCCTTTTAAGTTGATTTTCATTTGTTTGGCTCTTTTCCCAATATTCTTGCAAGAAAGAACATTTCATTAGTTCTTGGCAGTACCTTTGAGCGTTTTGAGCTAAAACGCAAGTAAAAGAGAGCAAATAAGCAGTTAAAATTCCTACTTATCAGTGACTCTCAACAATGGCCCTAGTGTGTTCAAGAATTTAAGTGTAGTGCCTAAGGACTTGGAATGCTCTATGTTATCGTTGGGTATGTAGTGCAGTATTGTAGAAAAAGAAGAAATAGATTCGGATTCACGGAAGGTCTTTCCAAATGGGTGTACCGGTTAAAGATGCTATTATGCGCGTAAGGAGAATATGAGATGATTCATGAGTAATGAGACGATTAGTCTCGTGATACGGGTCTCAAGACAAGTGTGGATTTGGTTTGTTACGTTTTTTAATGGAGCTATTATTATTTCTAAGGCAAGTCGAGGAGTAAATTGGAAGAGATTAGTTCGGTTAGTAATGGTAAAATCAGCATAATTATGGCAATGATCAGTTCCTTCGGTGTGTAAAGTTATATATGTAGTTTGTGGTCGTACACTTGGGCTTGAGAGGCATCACAACTTGGTTGATTTAGGAGGTATTTGATTCGAATGGCTTTGTTGGGTAAATGGATTCCGGAAGGGCTATGGCGAGTTAGATCACGACTTGAGGTTTGTATTTCTACGGTCTGAAATGAGCTAAGTGAAAGGTTTCTAGCAAATGAAGTGTTTATTCCATTAGTCATTCAAGGGTTATGGTGAATACGTTTATTATCGTGTCGCGGCATGGGGAATGGAAATTGAAGGCCAAGGTCGTGGCTCGGTGTTGATAAATGTCACTAGCTCGGATTTACAGGGGGAACAGATGTTCAGTGTAAGATGGCATTTTCTTTAGTGTCACCTGATACTGGGGTTTTGTGGAAGAGGCTTTGTGTATTGACTTGTAGATTTTTTATTCTCGTTATAGAATTAGAACGGCTGGTGGTATGGTTGTGCAGGTCGTGCTTCCTGGTACAGAAGGTCATGGGAGGGTATTCCATAGAATAGTTTGTATAAGTGTGGCATATTAGTCACTTTACTGTTAAAGATTGAAGCCAAGCATGTAGATTATGATACTATCAATAATGTGAGGGTTTATGTCTGAGAGGCGTTCTGTTCCTTAGGATGTAGATCATGTGAGTTTATCTCGAATTTGACAGTTATTCCTATGTGTCACGGATAAGTCATTGTGGATCCTTGAAAGGTTACTAGCCATGTACAGTATGATCAAAATCAGCTTGACGTCCGTTGATGGGTCTAAATTTGGGTGTATGCTATATACCAGATCGGGTGTGTTCATTCAGCATAGAATTTCTTATGGAGGAGTCTTCGGCCGTTGGATGTTATTTCCGTCGTCAGCTATTCCATGTAATACTTTGTTGTACCATGTGGGTTGTGAGACGGCTAGGTTATTCTCACATGTATTGTGGTCTCGTGCATCTTGTGGTGTTATATGAGTAAGATGGCTCTCTAGATATAGGTTGTTTACCGCACCTTAGTTGTGCTTGGTTTTTGTGGTGTATGGTGATATCTGTGTCCCTAGGGTTGTATTTTTGCACTTGGTATGCTCATGGTCGGTATTCGGATATTTCGTATGTATAACCATTATGGCTTGATGAGTACCTCCTTGTTTATTTTCATGTGTGGATCGGGTGGCACACAGCCACGAGTACTTTGTTTGGATCGGGTTGCACGATGCAATTGTATCATGTTTGGATCGGGTTTCACGCCACAAGAGTATCATGTTTGGATTTATGCATCATGTTTAAATTTATGCATAGTATACGTTTGTATTGCTTTTATTTGCAGGTAACCCGGCAAGCAACGACTATCCCAGCATGAGCAATCCCTCTCTAGCTCTCCCAACAGTATCAAACCCTATATCCCGCAAATCGTTCATTCGTTCATCCCTGGATGTTGTGTCCCCTCTTGTGATAACTTCATCGGTATACTTCGCCAATGAATTCGGAACTACATACGGACTAATTCCTGTAAAATCAGGGATATGTAGGCAACTCAAAAGCCAGAGTGCGGCCTAAATCCCTCAAATCGTTTCGCTCGGTCAAAATTGGCCATTATGTCTTTACCCGACAACTCTTTCATCCTTTCTAGGTAAAGAGGCGCAGCTGTTGATACCTATTTTTTCTCAAAATATTTTTTAAATTGCGTCATGAATTAGCATCAATTGGTATTTTGACATATTTTATATTAATTTGTCCAGTATTTTATTTCTAATAATAATTACAAAATTGTATCGCAAATGATTTCAAAACACTTCTTGACGTAATATTACTATTTATGGTTTTAGTGAGTCCAAATTATTCCATAAATATCCAATTTGGTACTTTTGGCTACAATTGCAATACATTTGCAATTATAGCCCTTGCATATAATTTGCATTATTTTTATCAGAAATTAGCCTTTTGTATTTATAAATACTAAATAACCATTTTCAAATCATATCTATGCATGAAATTCACTTTTTTATGATTAGTAATTATTTTACAAATTATTTTAATTAATTAATTGGGGTATTTAATAAATAGCCAGTTATTATTTCAATTACAGCCTAAATTAGCTAGCCCAAATACCTTATAGACTAGGCCAATATAACCAATCCCAAACCCCTACCTAACCCGACCCAATTCTTGTTGAATCCTGGCCGTTGATCATTTTTTATCAACGTCCCAGATTAATTATTTCCTTAATTAACCTAAACTACCCCCTCCCAAGCCCCTCATTCCTATCTTTCACTCCATTGTCACCCACCCCTTTCTCTCTCAAGTTCTCTCAGACCCTAACCCTAATTCCCCCTCGTCGGTGCTCTCATGACATAGACTATGGAGCCTTACCACCATCATCAAGCCTTAATAGCTCTCCTGTGTCGGGATTCCTTCCTTCTTTGAGGTCCTCAAGGGACCAGTTGCCATTCCACTCACCCCTAGTCACGTTCTCACAATTCTCAAGCCACCATGGCTCGATCGAGTAAGATCTTTCCTTTTTTCGGCTAAACCTATGAGTTTCTAAGTCGGTCTCTCTATTTCTGGGTGGTTTTCTACAAAATCCTAACCTCTTCCACTGTACCTCTTAGATCTATAACAGATCTGGGGTCTCTCTGAGCTATTTTCATTTGTTTCATGAAAAACCTTTCGATTTCTCAAAGCGTCGCTTTATTTTTCATTTAGGGTTTCCGGAACTTAATTATTTCTGGTCTTTTAATGTTGCTCTCTGATGTTTAAAATGACCTTTTGTTAAAATTTCGTTTTAGTCATACCTTGTTATCATAAAACCTTAGCTTTAACACTTGTTATAATTTTGAGTCCGTCTTTGGTAATATGTTCGTGCGCTTGTTTCTCATGAACACTCTGGGTTTCTGTGATTTTACCCTATTATGTTCGGTAGGGTTTCTGATTCTTGTTTCTTCCACTTATATTATGTTTATTCTGTTAATTTCTTTAATCAGTTCTATCTTCTCTAGTTGAATCCCTGATTCTATGTGATTCTTACTTTACTATGTTTCTAAATTTTACTTCTTCTTGCCTATTATGTGTTTATTCAGTTTGTTCATAGAAATTTTGTGTTAATTCTCCCCTTAATCAGTACTGTTCCTATTTGAATCCTTAATTTTCTATGGTTAACACCTTTTACTGATTTCCTGTGATGATATCTTTTACTGATTTCCGACCTCTAAGTTATTTTCTCGCCTTATTTTATGGTTGACTATACTGTTAATTGATTCTTATGATATTTCCTTAAGTAGAACCTTATGTACCTAGTCCTAATTACCTGTTCTCTACTTGCACCATATGAATTGTTTCCTTATATGTTATGCTACAGTTACACATTGATTTCTTTCCTTATTTGTTACATGTTCTAACCGTTTGAAGTTGACTCCCTTAATCAAGGGAGTACATGCACTGATTTGACTCTAGTTGGTTATGAGTTCTATAATTTACTACCTAATTGTGATTCTTACCTTATTTTACCTATTTTCAAACAACTATATATATATACACACTCACTCGAAAAGAATACACTCAACACACACGAACACACTAGTTCAAACTCTATCTCTCACACTCAAAGCTTTCTGCTCTATTTATGTGTTAGCCGGTTGCAAACCAAGGCTAACTATTGTGTTCTCATGTCCCTTCACTTTGTGGTTACTGTATCTTTACTTGTATGTTCTGATTTTCAATTCAAGTCCCAAAACCAATATGGTTATTGTACTGCTTCAGCTTATCATGTTCCTAATATGTTTTAATCTATTGTTCTGTTGTTCAACATGTAATTGACCTCCTTGCATCATTGCTTCATCTAGTATGCTAGTTATGTCTGTCCTCTTTAGGTTTAGCATGTTCTTATAAACCTGTAATCTGTCTCAATGTAACTCTACTTTGTTTTGATGCTTGTGTACTGGTTGCCTAGTTCCGGTATGCATCTATCGATTTGTTACCCTAAGTTGTCTTGATGCTATGCGCAATCATGTTTAGTATGAAATCCTATACTATACTATCTTCCAACCCCATGAATCCCCTAGAGCACTTGCGATTATGTTACTTTGTTCTAATTAGCACTCCAGAATCCATGTCTTACTATTTGCACTAATTGCCAAAGACCCCTGTCTGTTATCTGTTCACCATACATGCTCTACTTGTCCCCAATCCCCAGTTATCCCTGTGTGAAGGTTTGTTCTCTGAGTATTGTTGAACTTGATTGACTGACATGCTGTTCGTTTAAATTACACAACTATTTTCAAAAGCTGTTTTACTAAACAATTCTCCTATTTTATAAAACTACTTCAACTGGGTCTCTTTTTCAAATACTGCTTTCTTGTTAAACCTTTTCAAAAATATGTCAATCACTCTCACTCTACTCTTAGGGCCTTAAGTTTTGCCCCTCTAGTGTATGACTGCCTTGGGATTCCTATGAGATCCCTCTGAACTCTGATGCACTAGGGCTGGCACTTCCACACTGCACTTACTCAATTATGGTTGTGAAATCTTGGTGTGAGCACTGCCCGGGATCCCTTGAGGTCCTTAGGGAACTCTAACACACCCGAATATGAGAAAGGCTATGAATCATTTGGGCATTTGAGATTCTGAGAATCTAGGCCTGTTTTCAGGCTCCCTATAGTGTAACTTCTTATTTTTCTTTATCTATTTATGTAATTCAGTCACAATTGGTTTGCAATAATTGTTGTAAACGGATATTGGGGATTGATAGTGAAAAGGGGAGGGTATTTATGTATGTTGTTGATATCAATGGGGTAGAAACCATGCCTTAGGCTTACATTTCTATGTGCGCATTAGAATCCATGTTTAGGACCAATACATTCTCAGCATGTCATGCATTAGATACCATGTTCTTAGGTTTATTGTTTCGGCATCTCATTTGATATTATTTCATCGCTTAGAAATCCTTCTTCTAGGCTCAATAACAACATTAACATGAAAATTGTTGCTACTGCATATTCCGAAATCATGTTGTAACTTTTTGTGCATCTAGAAATAATGTTTTTTTTAGGAATTTCGCATATAAGTCATTCTGCATCTTATAATTTTCATACTAGATACCCTATTTTAGGATCTCACTAAGTCACACCTAGCTAAACTACTGATGCATGAAAAAAGGAACATAAGGCAGTCTCACATATGATTATCATGTGTTAGTAAAACTGGTAATAACCCCTGTGTCTTTGCAACACTTAGAACAACATGCTTTAGGTAAAACAACTTCTAAACTGTTTTAATAATTATGGTAACTATTGTGCATTCCCCCTCCCCCCACGCCTAGGTAAGCCTTAGGTAACCAACCTTTATAAAACTGGAAAACTGTTGCTTTTGTGTTTACTGCTTAATGGTTAACAGGCTTAAAATCAGTAGGCAAAGTGATTAGGGCCCCTGCTTCTGGGTTTATAAATTGAAACTGCATATCTTCTGTGTTTTGATATTCACTTAGACGTCGTGTTTTAGGATTCTGTCTAATAATACTGCTCTTGTTTGTGTTTGAGTCATGTTGTTTAAGTGCATTATATGTGGAGGTAAATCTGAGCCTCTTAATTGCTCTTTCCTGCCTTTATTTGCTAAAATCCTATTTGTTCTTGACTGTCGCCTAGTGTTTTCTCCTTTTAAACCTTAGGGGTCTGCCTAGAACTACCTTTAAGTAGAGGTCCTAATCTCATCCAGGACCATTAAGGGGGGACGGGTAACATCACGCATAGAGGTCGTTAAATAAACTCTCTTAATTACCGCTAAGGGGTGGGAAAAGGTAGACATGTATATGATGTCCGGTGCGCCAATGCCACGTGTAGCCCCTCTTTTGAGGAGTGATTACCGGGCATTGTAATGATGTGATCCTATAGGATAAACAACCTAGGACCCCATATCCCTTACATATGTGAGTTTAGATAATAACTCTTTCAAAACCTTATATGTGTGCCGAGACTCTAAATCTTTTAAATTTTAGCGCATTTGTGTGCTTAAACTGCGAATCTTCTCAAAAACCTTTATTTATTTACCTATGTGTTTTTATTCCTTATGTGCTACCTGTTTTAAAATTCACAAAGCTTGTTTGGCCGGGAACCACAGTTATGGTCTTCGAGGGGTGCCTAACACCTTCCCCTTGAAGTAATTTCAAGTCCTTACCCTATCTCTGGTTATCCAATTTGTGTTTGTAAATGACCCTTAGTAGGCTCCCTTACGCACCTTAATTCGTTACGTGGCGACTCTTCAAATCCTTACCCCTTTCCCAAAAGGAAACGAGTTGTCCCAACAATGTCAAATACCTCGGCCGATCCGAAAGGAGAGGGAGAAGAGAGGGGGGCGCGATAGCATGGCGACTGTGCTGGGGATATATCTAGGCTTTTACCATTTCAAACTGCTTTGTGAACTTGTCTTTACTTTGTTAATACTTGCGACCTTTCCCTTTCCCCCTTTATGTGAAATTAATTGTTTATCTCTTTCAAATACTTGTTCTTTTCAAAATCAAAACTGATATGTTTCTTTTTGTTTCCTTTGTAACTGCTTTTCAATCATAACTGTTGTATTTACCGCTTTCATAACGTGCAAATACCTGACAACATGCTTTTATTGCTCATTTATTATTGCATAATCATGCTCAACATCATATTCCACTCGTGCCTATACAAATACTATAGCAACGCTTGATGAGTGGTTGCGCTCTTCCATTTTATATCACCCCTAAATTCGAAAGGCTTATTTGTGGTAAAACTAGTCGATCAGCGGTGCAGTCGACGATTCCGTGCCTTTCCCCTCAAGTTTTCCGCTTGAGGGTACCATTATAAAACCCCATAGAAACCTTAATCTATTTTATTGTACATGCATCATGGTCAAACCTAGTTGGGTTAACGTGTCATCCGCACAATAACCCTTTAAGACAGCCTAACCCAAAGTTCCATCGGGTTTATCATAATCCCAACGGATACAATCACATTTTGTGCATTTATTTGGTGAACTAAATGCATGTATGCTAATCATAAGTGTATAAATAGTCGAGTCTGGCTGGGGTATGGGTCTAACCTTGTCTATTTTGTAGAAAATAAGGCACGAAGTCCCCAAGTTCGGCATGGTCCAAAGAATACCACCACTGCTGCTGGATTGGTGGGAAGACCTTTCTCCAAGTGACAAAGACCATGTGAAGAGGGTCCTCGAAAACTTGCCTTCTTTAACGGATATCCAACCAAACAATATGTTCATTGAAGCGGCTACTATGTTCTGGGACAGAGAAAGGTCTGTGTTCTATTTTGGCAACATAGAAATGACCCCCCTCTAGGAGGAGATAGGGGGCTTCGCAGGATTACCTTGGGACAACCCAGGTTTGTTGGTGCCGGAAAACCGTGCCGCTAGGGGGTTCCTGAAAATGATAGGTTTAATAAAGAAAGATGATTTAGAGTGCCTGACAGAGTCCTACATACCTTTTGACTATCTCTATGAACGATACGACCATAGCAAATCCTATCGTATTTTCCACAATGAGTTCTCTATTACTTCCTTGGGTCATATTCACCGCAGGGTTTTTGTGTTCAAAGGAGATAGGATTCAGACTAGACTGACTATGGTATCCAAAACCTTAATGGAGGGTATCGAAAGATAAACATATGCCATTATCCCTATGATCAAAGCAGACATATACCGAGCCTTAGACCGCTGCCAGAAGGGGTTCAAATACTTTGAGGGTTGCAATCTGCTACTACAGGTTTGATTATTGGAGCATCTCCAAGGGGGTCAATATCATCAAGAATTTCCACGAAGGGCGTGGAATGATCATATAGCCTTCCATCATCCTAAGAGAATGACCTACATCCCAGATAGGTTTATTCAACCGGAAAATGCTATCGAATGGGCGCAGTTTTTTGACAATTTGACCGAGGACCAAGTTCAATGGATGTTCGAATGGTTCCCTACTAGTGAATTCATCATCAGATCGAGGAACGCTCTACACCTGGTGTTGATCGGTTTAAGGGGAATATACCCTTATGTTCCTATCAGGGTTATGAGACAGGCAGGTAGGAAGCAAGTTATACCATGAGTTTCTAAAATGAGTCATTACAGGGCAGATTTTCAGGATGACGACATCCCGTACAAATGTGAAGCTCAGCATATGTGGCATCTGAAAGTTATTATAGAAAGGGACACCATCGAGCCCGACAGATACCATGCAGGGCATGTACGCTTTTACATATCATGGTTGGAAGATAGTATAGCAGAGGTAGTTGAGCCGGGAATCGGCAGAAACAGGGTCATAGACGAGCGGCTGAGGCTCAAGTGAAATACAATAAACTGCGCAAAAGGGTTCGTGAGTCCGAGGTCGAGCATCTGGAGCAACACAAGAGTGATATGGAACTGATCAATGAGTAGAAGGAAAGGGTTATCAAATCTATTGAAAGGATGGATTATTTGGAGCATGGTTTGATGGAGCTAGAGGCGAAGACGATGAAAAGAGTCGCCGACTGTAGAATGCTAAGGGAAACGAAGGAAGGCATCTAGAAAAGTTTACCTACTTTTGGGCATGAACGACCTGGGGAACCTGATTGACAGAGCCAAGAATATCGAGCCTGCGGAAGGTTCTTCTAGGACCAAGTAGTCTAGGTTTCCTTTTCATTGCTTTTTTTCAAATGTAATAAGGCCAAGTGCCATTAGTGACTTTATTTCCTGCTTATTATTTTAGTGTTGTTTTGGATTCGTCTATCTTACATTAATGAAATGAGGAATTTTGGAATCTAAGTTCTCCAAATCAACTTGTCGCTAGGCCTACCTCGGGCACAACGAGGCTCCGAACTTGGGACACAATTTTATTCATGCACTATATGTTTAAATACTGCAATATTTTCTCTTGATCCTCACTGACTTGGCTACCTTTTATTTTTGTTTTTGTTTCTTTCTTTTGATTATTTCCCCTCCCCAAAGGTTGGTTCGTGCATTCTGGCATCGTCATCATATCACACAAGATCCAAGGGCCCTTCTGCTCCTCCTCCTTCTAGTCCACCTAAAGGAAAAGGCAAAGGCAAAATAGAAGCCACTGAAAATCAAGGCACTCAAATTTAGAATGAGTTTGTGACACAACTCGAGCAAAGGTTGTTGCAACTCCAAGGGGAGCTTGAGCATGTCTGAAACTTGGCAAATTTATCCTTATCACTCAGTGTCCCAGATGTCACTCAAAATCCCATACCTCCTCAGAACATGTCAAAGAAACAAAATCCTCCCATGCCTTATCATCATACAACTCCATCGAAAAATCAAATTATCCCACCACAGCACCAGCACAACACTTTCCACACTCCGATTAACACCCCAGTGATCATCCCTGAACCAAAAACTCCACAAGTGACCACCTCTATGCTCAAACACCAGGTCATCAGAACAACCCCATATACGTGGAGACTTTACCTCACTCCACCTAACACGTTGCTTACACAACCTGAAGCCAATGAGAAGGATATGCTCATTAAGAAGTTGGCCGAGAAACTCAAGAAGCTGACTAGTCGAGTTCAGGGCGTTGAAGGAAGCAAGTGAGTCGAAGGGTTGAACTATGAAGATCTTTGTATACAGCTCGATGTTGAACTACGGGAGGGTTACAAACCTCCTAAGTTTGAAGTGTTCGATCGTACATGTGATCCCAGGGTCCATTTGAGGACCTATTGTGAAAAATTGGTTGGAGTAGGAAGAGATGAGAAGATTCGCATGAAATTATTCACGAGGAGCCTCACGTGAGATGCTTTATCTTGGTACATCAGCCAAAACCCTAAAAAGTGGTCCAACTGGGTAAGTATGGCATTAGACTTCATGGACCGGTTCAAGTTCAATACGGAGAATGCACCAGACGTGTTCTACATCCAGAACCTTAAAAAGAAGCCCACCGAAACTCTTCGCAAGTATGCCACTCGCTGGAGATCTGAAGCAGCCAAGATCAGGCCTGCCCTAGATGAAGAACAAATGAACAAATTATTCATCCGGGCACAGGATCCACAGTATTATGAGAGGCTAATGCGGATTGAGAACCACAAATTCTCTGACATCATCAAGCTGGGTGAGAGAATTGAAGAAGGTATCAAGAGTAGAATGGTCACTAACTTTGAGGCACTGTAGGCCACCAACAAAGCCTTGCAGTCTAGTGGTATATCCAAGAAGAAAGATGCAGAAACGGTAATGGTTGCACAGGGACCCAAATCCCCGTTGGTATACCGAACTTCCCCACTCACCT
Source organism: Nicotiana paniculata (assembly GCA_005239505.1). Taxonomy (NCBI): domain Eukaryota; kingdom Viridiplantae; phylum Streptophyta; class Magnoliopsida; order Solanales; family Solanaceae; genus Nicotiana; species Nicotiana paniculata. Next base: position 30,901 of record ML305760.1, on the reverse strand, counting down.
ATCAAGCACCCTCGCCCACCTATCCGTTAGCACCTCCACCAATATATCAGCCTCCACCATCTACATATCAACCTACTTCCCCCAGATATTCCCAGCCAGCTCCTATTTATCATACCTACAACTCTCAGCCATCTCACTTCCAATCACCCCCTACTCGCCAAAATTTCCCTCAACCTCGACCCAAATTTGATCGCAGACCTCTTCTGAAACTATCGACCAGTTGTATGAAAGATTAAAATCTACTGGTTATGTCACTCCTACCCATGCTATAACCCATCAAAATCCATCCCAATGGGTTCATCCAAACAAGGCATGTGCATACTATTCCGGCATGAAGGGGAATACAATTGATCAATGTCGCTCATTGAAAGATAAGATCAAGTCTACGATTGATAACAAGGTCATCCAAGCAAAACAAGCTACTCCCAATGTTCGCAACAATCCGCTTCCAGACCATAGGGGTGTCAACATGATAGAGATAGAAGAAGATTGGGACCCAGAGGGGTCGATCGGGTTAATTGTAGAAGGTGATGACCCAAAGAAGCCAGTAGTCAGTCCTAATCCCATCATAGTCCAGATTCAACTATCCGGAGACGTCGAGGTAAATGCGTCAATCCCATTCAAGTTTGAAACGGCACCACCTTCAAACACACATTTGCCATTTGAGGTTGAAGTTATGTCACCTGCTAAGGCACCCATTCCATTTGAAGTGAAAGTAGTTGCACCAATCACAGTGACAGTGTCAACCTTGCCACCTTTCAACAACAAGGTTGTACCTTGGGATTACACGGCTGAAGCAAGAAGGAAAGGTAAAGTCAAGATAGAAGAAACTAGTGTTGGACATGGGATGACAAAGACTGGAAGGGTCTATACACCTGAACACTTGGCAGAGTCTAGTAAGAATGCTTCCAACAGGACACCCGTCATTGAGACAGGCCCAGATGATCTTTGGAGAAAGTTGCAGGCCAGGGAGTACTCAGTCATCGATCAGCTGAACAAAACTCCAGCCCAGATATCCATTTTGTAATTGCTGCAGAATTCAGAGACATACAGGAAGGCTTTGATGAAAGTGTTGAATGAAGCATATGTGCCAAATAACATAACTAGTGGGGAAATTGCCAATATGGTAGGTCAAGTACTGTGCAATGTGAGGACTACTTCATCACCAGGATTCTGATCGACGGGGGATCCAGCCTCAACATATGTTCGTTGACAACACTCAAGAAATTAGGCAAGGGGTTGTACGAGATCAAAGAAAGATCCATGAATTTAAAGAGGTCTACCATTAATGAAATCAGTCTTTGTCTGCGGTTGGGATCTTCATGGTTCGAGGTTGAATTTCAGGTGATAGACATATCGGCATCCTGCAATCTGTTGTTGGGACGTCCGTGGATACATGTCGCTGGGGCTGTGGCATCTACATTGCATCAATCAGTAAAATTTGAATGGAACCACCAGGAGGTGATCATCCATGGAGATGGAAGAAATCCTATCTATAGTCGCCATATCATCCCGGTGATTGAAGGTAGAAGAAGGCTGGGTGGAGAAACCTACCACCACAATGAATGGATCAATGCAGTAGACAAAGACAAATGGTGGGATGGTAATATCGAGAGCATACTGAACTGGAGTGGATACGAGCCTGGAACAGGACTTGGTAAGAATCTTCAGGGGATTTCAAAACCAATACAGTTAAAGCACCATGGCACCACTTCTGGGCTGGGATACAAATACACATGGAAAGAGTACGAGAACTGGTCGCCACCATGGAGCGGCCCTTACTATCCATTGGAAAATCCGATACCACATCTGGAGATGACCTTCCAACAGGCCGACGTAATATAGGGGTCAGAGGAAGAAGAAGCATTGGCGGCCTTGAAAAATCTATTCCTGGAAGATGGTGACATAGACTGGTGTATTATTGTTGAGGAGGAGGAGGAGGAAGGCCCTACCGTCCAAGCTATGAGTAAGGGATCATTCCTCAAGAATTGGACTGTCAGACCATCCATGGCCCAACGAGTCCCGGGGTAGCAAGGCTGAACAAGCATTATTTATTTCATTTTTGCTAATGATTTCCTTTTCACCTTTTCCATTTTCGCATTTTCCAATAAAATCTCCAATGTTCCAAAACATTCGAAAATCACTTTTACGTTTCAATGAATCTGTATTTATTTGTTATAGTTTCACTCATTATTTTATTATACAACATCACTATTTCCTGTCTTGATGAACCAATGATTGTGATGCAATAAGACAACGCAACAAAAGGACAGTGATTCAGAAGAAGAGGATGTCATATCCGATTAAATTTTCAGAGAAGTTGAGGATTTTGATAAAAGACCTATGTCCAATCTGGATGAAACCGAGATAATCAATCTTGGAGATTCATAAACTATCAAAGAAACTCGCATCAACATTTAGTTATCTCCATAAGAGAAAGTGTTATACACACAATTCTTGAAAGAATATAAAGACATATTTGTATGGTCGTATGATCCCATGACTGGTCTAAGTATGTCCATTGTGGCTCACAAGCTGCCGACCAATCCAATGTGCCCGCTGGTAAAGCAAAAGCTCAGAAAGTTCAAGACTGATATGAGTCTGAAAATCCAAGAGGAAGTTACCAAGAAAATCAACGCCAAGGTTCTCAGGGTAGTTGAATATCCGACATGGTTAGCCAACATCATGCCAGTGCCCAAGAAAGATGGAAAGGCCAGGGTTTGTGTCGACAATCGGGATCTCAATTGGTCCAGTCCAAAGGATGACTTCCCTCTCCTGAACATACACATCCTGATTGACAATTACGCCAAGCATGAGCTTCAGTCATTCATGGATTGCTTTCCTGGTTACCATCAGATTTATATGGACGAGGAAAACGTTGAGAAAATGGCTTTCATTACGCCGTGGGGAGTCTACTGTTATAAGATGATGCCATTCGGCCAAAAGAATGCTGGGGCCATCTATATGAGAGTTCTGACCACTGTCTTCCATGACATGATACACAATGAAATCGAGGTGTATGTGGATGACGTCATCATCAAGTCCAAAAGAGCCACCGACCATACACCAGATTTGAGAAAGTTCTTTGACAGGTTGCGAAAGTACAACTTAAAATTAAACCCCGCGAAGTGTGCGTTCGGGGTTCCTGCTACGAAATTGCTTGGGTTCATCGTCAGCCGCCGAGGGATGGAATTGGACCCATCCAAGGTCAAAGCCATCCAAGAGTTACCACCGCCAAAGAACAAGAAAGATGTGATGAGTTTCCTGGGACGCCTTAACTACATCAACCGATTCATAGCCCAGTCTGAGGTTATATGTGAACCAATATTAAAGAAGCTAAAGAAAGATGTTGCGACCAAATGGAACGAAGATTGTCATAAAGCTTTCGACATAATCAAGGAATACTTGTCAACGCCACTAGGTTTGGTCCCACCAGTTCCAGGTAGACCCTTGCTACTCTACCTTGCGGTATTAGATGAAGCTTTCGGCTGTGTTCTGGGGCACCATGACGAGAGAGGAAGAAAGGAACATGTTATTTACTACCTGAGTAAGAAGTTTACTCCATATGAGGCACGGTATTCTCTACTGGAACGTACCTACTGTGCTCTGACATGGTCATCCCAGAATCTGAGGCATTACTTCCATACCTAAACAACATATCTCATATCAATGATGGATCCCTTGAAGTATATCTTTGAGAAGCCCATGCCCACTGGCAATCTGGCCAAATGGAAAATCCTGCTGAGTGAGTTCGACATTGTCTATGTGACTCAGAAATCGGTCAAGGGGAAAGCATTGGAAGATCATCTTACCTAGAATCCTGTGGGATGAGAATACGAACCCCTGGAAACGTATTTTCCCGATGAAAAGTTATCATTCATGGGAGAAGACATTGAAAAATCCTATGATGGTTGGAGAATGTTCTTCGATGGAGCAGCCAATTTCAAGGGAGTCGGCATTGGAGCTGTCATGGTATTGGAAACAAGTCAACATTACCCTGTATCTGCCAAACTCAGATTTCCCTGCACCAACAATATGGCAGAATATGAAGCCTGCATCTTAGGGCTCAATATGGCCATTGACATGAATATCCCGGAGTTATTAGTAAGTGGTGACTCAGATCTGCTAATACACCAAGTACAAAGAGAATGGGCTACCAAGAATTCCAAGATACTGTCGTAGTTGCAACATGTGCAGGAATTGAGAGTGAGGTTCACAAAGATAGAATTTTTGCACGTTCCCAGAACTTAGAATGAGTTTGTCGATGCATTGGCCACTCTATCATCCATGATATGGAACCCAGATAAGAACTTCATTGATCCTATTCAAGTGAAGATCCATAACCAGTCGTCATATTGTGCCCATGTTGAAGAAAAAGCAGATGGAAGACCATGGTCCCACGACATCAGGGAATACTTGACAAAGGGAGATTACCCAGAGCTTGCAAATCATACTCAGAAAATGCACACTCCGGAGATTGTCCAACAATTTCAGCAGATTAAACTTATACAGGAGAACTCCCGACTTCGGATTATTAAGATGTGATGATGCAACGGAAGCTTCCAGACTACTTGAAGAGATACATGCTGGGACCTGCGGCCCGCATATGAATGGTTTTGTCTTGGAAAAGAAAATACTCGAAGCCGGTTACTTCTGGATTACCATGGAAACGGACTGCATCCATTATGCCCGGAAATGCTACCGATGACAGATACATGCAGATATGATAAAGGTACCCCCAAGCGAGCTCAATGCAACAAGCTCGCCTGGGCCGTTAGCTTCCTGGGGAATGGTCGTCATTGGACCTTAGAGCCTACCGCCTCAAATGGACACATATTCATCTTAGTAGATATTGATTATTTCACAAAATGGGTCGAAGTGGCATCCTACAAAGCAGTGACTAAGAATGCCGTGACAGACTTTGTCCGCGACCGTATCATTCGTCGGTTCGGGGTTCCAGAGTTAATCATCACCAACAACGGGTCCAATCTCAACAGTGATCTGATGAAAGCCATGTGCGATACTTTAAAAATCAAGAACAAGAATTCCACAGACTATAGACCACAGATGAATGGAGCTTTCGAAGCCGCCAACAAGAATATCAAAAAGATATTGAGAAAGATGATAGAAAAGCACAAACAGTGGAATGAAAATTTATCATTTGCCTTACTGGGATACCTCACCACAGTTCGCACATCAACCGTGGAAACTCCTTATTTACTGGTTTATGGTACGGAAGTTGTTATTCCTACCGAAATGGATATCCCTTCCTTAAGAATCATACAAGAAGCTGAGCTCAGCAACGCATAATGGATAAAATGCCGGTACGAGCAGTTGGCCCTGATAGATGGGAAAAGGATGAATGCAATATGTCACGGTCAACTTTCTCAGAATAGAATGTCCAGATCCTTCAACAAGAGAGTCAAGCCAAGACAGTTCACACCGGGCAGCTGGTGTTCAAAAACATCTTTCCACATCAAGGAAGCCAAAGGAAAATTTTCTCCTAACTGGCAAGGTCCGTATATGGTTCACCGAGTATTGACATGAGGAGCCCTAATGCTTGCAGAAATGGACGGAGAAGTCTGGCCAAAGCCAATCAATTCAGATGTAGTCAAACGCTATTATTTGTAACTTTATACGTTTTTCTTCAATTATGTAAATTGAACTACGCCTGAACTGATTCCCGTTTAAGAGGGGATACGTAGGAAGCCCAATGGGTTCGGTCATAATTCAATAAAAATCTCATTTCCCACCGCAGTTGGAGACTAGGGCAGAATTTTGAGAAGGACCCTCAAAATTCTGAAGCAATTTTAGCCGATTGCAGCATGTACAATGGTCAGAATCATCAACCATCTAACTGGGGCAGAATTTTGAGGAGGACCCTCAAAATTCCGTAGCATGAGTGGTTGCAATGTCTTGAACCATGTCACGGTTGTCGGTTCATCTAAATTTCTCAAAATATATTTTTACTATGTCTTTGTAAAATCATGCACATTTTTAAAATATAGCTCTGTTTAGCAAGCAAAGCCAGCGGGGATACGAACCAACCTTCCCCATCTACAGAACTCACATTTTTTCTTTGGATGCAGGAATAAAGCACAAACAGGTTTCGAAGTCACAAAAGAACGAACATGCTCCATAGTCACTATTCTCGCAAAAATCGCAATACCAAAACATATTACCAGCTAAGAAATCCTACTAGCATTTTCTATTTGTTCCTTTGCATGAGGCCAAGCCCTGCCTTTATCTTGCACGAGACTAAGCTATGTCCCACATTTTGCATGAGGTTAAGCTCTACCTCCATTTACATAAGGCTAATCATCTGCCTTCCATCTGCATAAGGCTAAGCTCTGCCTTTATTTGCATGAGACTAAGCTCTGCCTTCAATTGCATAAGGCTAATCTTCTATCTTCCTTTGCATAAGGCTAATCTTATGCCTTCCATTTGCATAAGGCTAATCTACTGCCTTCCCTTGCATAAGGCTAATCTTATGCCTTCGATTTTGCATAAGGCTATCCGCTGCCTTCCTATCAGCATGAGGCTAAGCTCCTCCTCCAATTTGCTTTTTCACCGAGACTAAGAGTTGTCTCTCAAGAATTATCTACTTCACTTCTCTTTCGGGCTAAGATCTGCCCTTCAATTCGCAAGACTAAGCTCTGTCTTGTCAGCATTATATTATTGCATATCATGGGCTGAAATATCGCCAACATGTCCAAAGGCGTCATAGTCTAATGGCATCATCCTCATAGCCGGAAGACACCATGTCATGGCCTGAGGATCTCTCTCAATTTGCATATCATTATTCAAAGGCATCATAGTTCGGAAGCACCATATGCATGACCCGAGAACATCATTTCATGGCCTACGAATCTCTCATGAAGCCATTCATGGACCAGGACATCATGGTATAAGGACGTCATCCCTAATCGTCCAAAGAAAACTTTCATAGTCCAACGGGAACCTCCATCATGTTTAAATTTATGCATAGTATACGCTTGTATTGCTTTTATTTGCAGGTAACCCGGCAAGAAACGGCTATCCCAGTAGGAGCAATCCCGCTCAAGTTCTCCCAAGCGTATCAAACCCGATATCCCGCAAGCCATTCATTCACTCATCCCTATATGTTGTGTCCACTCTTGTGATAACTTTATCGGTATACTTCGCCAATGAAACCGTAAATACATACTGCCTGATTCCTGTAAAACCAGGGATATGTAGGCAGCCTAGAAGCTAGAGTGAGGCCTAAATCCCTCAAACTTTTTCGCTCGGTCAAAATTGGCCATCATGTCTTTACCGGACAACTCTTTCATCCTTTTCGGGTAAAGAGGGGCAGCTGTTGATACCCGATTTTTCCCAAAAAATTTTTAAATTGCTTATATACCTTCAAAGTCATGCATTAGCATCAATTGGTATTTCTCCAAAAATTTTCCACATTTTTTATTAATTTGTCCAGTATTTTATTTCTAATAATAATTACAAAATTGCATCACAAATGATTTCAAAACACTTCTTGACGTAATATTACTATTTATGGTTTTATTGAGTCCAAATTATTCCATAAATAGCCTATTTGGTACTTTTGTCTACAATTGCAATAACTTTGCAATTATAGCCCTTGCATATAATTTGCATTATTTTTATCAGAAATTAGCCTTTTGTATTTTTAAATACTAAATAACCATTTTCAAATCATATCTATGCATGAAATTCACTTTTTATGATTAGTAATTATTTTATAAATTATTTTAATTAATTTAATTGGGGTATTTAACAAATAGCCACTTATTATTTCAATTACAGCCTAAATTAGCTAGTCCAAATACCTTATAGACCACCCCAATATAACCAAGCCCAAACCCCTACCTAACCCGACCTAATTCATGTTCAATCCTGGTCGTTGATTATTTTTTATCAACGACCCAGATTAATTATTTCCTTAATTAACCTAAACTACCCCCTCCCAAACCCTTCATTCCTCTCTTTCACTCTGTCGTCACCCACCCCATTTCTCTCTCAAGTTCTCTCAGACCCTAACCCTAATTCCCCCTCGTCGGTGCTCTCATGCCGTTGACTATGGGGACTTACCACCATCCTCCAGCCTTAATGGCTCTCCTATGCCGGGATTCCTGCCTTGTTTGAGGTCCTCAAGGGACCAGTATCCATTCCACTAACCCCTGGGCCTGTGCTCACCATGCTCAGGCCACCATGGCTTGATCGAGTAAGATTTTCCTTTTTTCGGTTAAACCAATAGGTTTCTAAGCCGGCCTCTCTATTTATGGGTTATTTTCTAGAAAACCCTAACCTCTTTTACTGTACCTCTTATATCTATAACAGATTTTGGGTCTTTCTGAGAATTTTTGTTTGTTTCATGAAAAACCTTTCGATTTCTCAAAGTGTCGCTTTATTTTTCATTTAGGGTTTCCGGAACTTTTCTTCAAAATATATTTCTGGTATTTTAATGTTGTTCTTTGATGTTTAAAATGACCTTTTGTTAAAATTTCTTTTTAGCCATAACTTGTTATCATAAAACCTTAGCTTTAACACTTGTTATAATTTTGAACCTGTCTTTGGTAATATGTTCATATGCTTGTTTCTCATGAACACTCTGAGTTTCTGTGATTTTACCCTATTATGTTCAGTAGGGTTTCTGATTCGTGCTTCTTCTGCTTATATTATGTTTATTCTGTTAATTCCGTTAATCAGTTATATCTTCTCTAGTTGAATCCCTGATTCTATGTGATTCTTACTTTACTATGTTTCTGATTTTACTTCTTCTTGCCTATAATGTATTTATTCCATTTGTTCATAGAAACTTTGTGTTAATTCTCCCCTTAATCAGTACTGTTCCTATTTGAATCCCTAATTTTCTGTGATTAACACCTTTTACTGATTTCATGTGATGATATCTTTTACTGATTTTCTGACCTCGAAGCTATTTTCTCGCCTTATTTTATGGTTAACTATACTGTTAATTGATTCTTATGATATTTCCTTAATTAGAATCTTATGTACCTAGTCCTAATGACATGTTCTGTACTTACACCATTTGAATTGTTTCCTCATCTGTTATGCTCCAGTTACACATTGATTTCTTTCCTTATTTGTGACTCCCTTAATTAAGGGAGTACTTGCACTGATTTCCATAATTTACTACCTAATTGATTCTTACCTTATTCTACCGCTCGAATAGAATACACTCAACACACATGAACACACTAGTTCAAACTCTATCTCTCACATTCAAAGATTTCTGCTCTCTTTTAGTGTTAGCCAGCTGCAAGCCAAGGCTAACTATTGTGCTATCCTGTCCCTCCACATTGTGGTCACTGTCTCTTTATTGATATGTTCTGATTTTCAATTCAAGTCCCAAAACCAATATGTTTCTTTTACTACTTTAGTTTATCATGTTCCTAATCTGTTTATATCTATTGTTTTGATGTTCAACATGTAATTGACCTCCTTGCATCATTGCTTCATCTAGTATGCTAGTTATGTTTTTCCTCTTTAGGGTTAGCATGTTCTTATAAACCTGTAATCTGTCTCAGTGTAACTCTACTCTGTTTTGTTGCTTGTGTACTGGTTGCCTAGTTCTGGTATGCACCTATCGATTTGTTACCCTAAGTTTTCTTGATTCTATGATCAATCATGTTTAGTATGAAATCCTATACTATACTATCTCCCAACCCCATGAATCCCCTAGAGAACTTCTGATTATGTGACTTTGTTCTAATTAGCACTCATGAATCCATGTCTTACTATTTGCATTATTTGCCAAAGACCCCTGTCTGTTATGTGTTCACCATACCTGCTCTACTTGCCCCCAATCCCCAGTTATCCCTGTGTGAAGGTTTTTTCTCTAGGTATTGTTGAACTTGTTTGACTGAACAATTCTCCTATTTTATAAACCTACTTCAACTGGTCTCTTTTTCAAATACTGCTTTCTTGTTAAACCTTTTCAAAAATATGTCAAGCACTCTCACTCTACTCTTAGGTCCTTAAGTTCTGCCCCTCTAATGTATGACTGCCTTGGGATTCCTATGAGATCCCTCTGAACTCTGATGCACTGGGGCTGGCACTTCCACACTGCACTTACTCAATTATGGTTGTGAAATCTTGGTGTGAGCACTGCCCGGGATCCCTTGAGGTCCTTAGGAAACTCTAACACACCCGAATATGAGAAAGGCTATGAAACATTTGGGCATTTGAGATTCTGAGAATCTTGGCCTGTTTTCAAGCTCCCTATAGTGTAACTTCTTATTTTTCTTTATCTATTTATGTAATTCAGTCACAATTGGTTTGCAATAATTGTTGTAAACAGATATTGGGGATTGATAGTGACAATGGGAGGGTATCCATGTCTGTTGTTGATATCAATGGGGTAGAAACCATGTTTTAGGCTTACATTTCTATGTGCGCATTAGAATCCATGTTTAGGACCAATACATTCTAAGCATGTCATGCATTAGATACCCTGTTCTTAGGTTTATTGTTTCAGCATCTCATTTGACATTATTTTCATCACTTAGAAATCCTTCTTCTAGGCTAAATAACAACATTAACATGAAAATTGTTGCTACTGCATATTCTGAAATCATGCTGTAACTTTCTATGCATCTAGAAATCATGTTTTTTTAGGAATTTCGCTTATAAATCATTCTGCATCTTATAATGTTCATACTAGATCCGTGTTTTAGGATCTCACTAAGTCACACCTAGCTAAACTACTGATGCATGAAAAAAGGAACATAAGACAGTCTCACATATGATTATCCTGTGTTAGTAAAACTGGTAATAACCCATGTGTCTTTGAAACACTTAGAACAACATGCTTTAGGTAAAACAACTTCTAAACTGTTTTAATAATTCTGGTAACTATTGTGCATTCCCCCCACGCCTAGGCAAGACTCAGGTAACCAACCTTTATAAAACTGGAAAACTGTTACTTTTGTGTTTACTGCTTAATGGTTAACAGGCTTAAAATCAGTAGGCAAAGTGATTAGGGCCCCTGCTTCTGGGTTTATAAAATTGAAACTGCATATCTTCTATGTTTTGATATTCACTTAGACACCATGTTTTAGGATCCTGTCTAATAATATTGCTCTTGTTTGTGTTTGAGTCGTGTTGTTTACGTGCATTATCTGTGGAGGTAAATCTGAGCCTCTTAATTGCTATTTCCTACCTTTATCTACTAAAGTCCTATTTGTTCTTGAGTGTCACCTAGTGTTTTCTCCTTTTAAACCTTAGGGGTCTGCCTAGAACTGCCTTTAAGTAGAGGTCCTAATATTCTCTAGGAGGTCGTTAAATAAACTCGCTTAATTACCGCTAAGGGGTGGGAAAGGGTAAACATGGATATGATGACCGGTGTGCTAATGCCACGTGTAGCCCCTCTTCTGAGGAGTGATTACCAGTCATTGTACTGATGTGATATTATGGGATAAACAACCTAGAACCCCATATCCCTTACATATGTATGTTTAGATCATAACTCTTTCAAAACCTTATATGTGTACCTAGACTCTAAATCTTTTAAACTTTAGCATATATGTGTGCTTAGACTGCGAATCTTCTCAAAAACCTTTATTTATTTACCTATATTTTTTATTTCTTATCTTCTACCTATTTTAAAATTCACAAAGCTTGTTTGGCCGGGAACCATAGTTGTGGACTTCGAGGGGTGCCTAACACCTTCTCCTTGAAGTAATTTCAAGCCATTACCCTATCTCTGGTTATTGAATATGTGTTTGTAAATGACCCTTAGTAAGCACCCTAACGCACCTTAATTTGTTAGGTGGAGACTCTTCAATTCCTTACCCCTTTCCCAAAAGGAAACGAGTTGTCCCAATAATTTCAAATACCCCAACCGATCCGAAAGGAGAGGGAGAAGAGAGGGGGGCGCGACAGACTCTACCTCACTCCACTCAACCCATCTCTTCCACACCTGAATCCGGTGAGAAGGATATGCTTATGAGGAACTTGGCCGAAGAACTCAAGAAATTAACTAGCTGAGTTCAAGGCATGGAAAGAGGTAGGGGGATTAAAGGATTGAACTATGAAGATCTCTGTACTGGTCAGAGTGGGAAGAGACGGTACTGGTCAGAGTGGTCTATTAAAGGTTCGAAATTTTTGACGGTACTGGTCAGAGTGGGAAGAGATGAAAAGATCCAGATGAAATTTTTCATGAGGAGCCTCACAGAGGATGCCTTGTCTTGTTACATCAGCCAGGACCCCAAGAAGTGGCCTAATTGGGAGAGTATGGCCTCATATTTCATGGACCGATTCAGGTTCAACACGGAAAATGCACTAGACATATTTTACATCAAGAATCTCTAGAAGAAACCCACTGAAACCTTTCGCGAGTATGCCACTTGTTGGAGGTCGAAAGCGGCCAAAGTCAGGCCTGCACTGGACGAAGAGCAAATGAACAAATTCTTCGTCAGGGCACAAGACCCGCAATATTATGACAGACTGATGGTAACTGAAAATCAGAAGTTCTCTGACATCATCAAGCTAGGTGAAAGGATTGAAGAGGGCATCAAGAGTGGGATGGTGACAAACTTTGAAGCACTACAAGATACCAACGAAGCAGTGCAGTCTGGTGGCATATCCAAGAAGAAAGACGTAGGAGCGGTAATGATTGCAAAGGGGACCAAATCTCCACTAACATATCGAACCTCTCCACTTGAATACCAAGCACCTCCACCTACATATCAACTGTCACCTCCACCTACATATCAACCATCACCTCCACCTACATATCAACCCACATCTCCCAGATATTCCTAACCAACCACTGCCTATCACACATACAATTCCCAACCATCTCACTTTCAGTCACCTCCAGCTCGCCAAAATTTCCCAAGACCTCGGCCAAACTTTTACCACAAGATACCCAAACAGTATACCGCCATTTGTGAGCCCATTGACCAGCTGTATGAAAGGCTAAAAGTTGTTGGTTACGTCACTCCCATCCCTGTTGTAGCCGCAGAGAATCCATCCCAATGGGTCAATCCAAACAAAACCTGTGCATACCATTCCGGCATGAAGGGACATACCATCGATGAATGCTGCTCGTTGAAGGATAAGGTCCAGGTTCTGATCGACAAAAAAATCATTCAAGCTAAGAAAACTACTCCTAATGTTCGCAATAACGCCCTCCCAGATCATAGGGGTGGAGGCGTCAATGTAATAGAAATAGATAAAGAATGGGACCCAGAGAGGTCAACTGGGTTGATCAAAGAAGGTGACGATCCCAAGAAACCGGTGGTTACTCTCAATCCGATCGTAGTACAGATACTGCCATTAGGGGAGGTTAAGGTGACTACATCAGTCATGTTCGAGTTTGAGGTATCAGCGTCTACAGATACGCCTGCACCATTCGAGGTTGAAATAGAACCACCTACAGTAACTCCTGTACCATTCGAAGTAAAGGGTAGCCACACCAATTACAGTGACAGTATCAACTACACTGCCTTTTAACACTAATGTCGTGCCCTGGGATTACGTAGCTGAAGCTAGAAGGAAAGGAAAGGTCAAGGTAGAAGAAGCTGGTGCTGCACAGGGGATGACTAGGACTGGAAGGGTTTACACACCCAAACACTTGGGAGAGTCCGGCAAACAGACTTCTAACAAGCCTCCCGTCATTGAGACAGGACAAGATGTCCTCTGGAGGAAGGTACAAGACAGGGAATACTCGGTCATAGATCATCTGAATAAGACTCCGGCCCAAATATCCATATTATGATTACTGCTTTGGAAGCACATAGGAGTGCTCTGATGATAGTATTGAATGAAGTTTATGTACCTAACAACATCACAAGCTGAGAGATGGCTAACATGGTGGGGCAGGTATTAGAAAGTCACAAGATTACTTTCCACGAGGATGAACTACCACCGGAAGGCTTGAGTCACAACAGGGCACGGCACATTACCGTGCAATGTGAAGATTACTTCATTACCAGGGTTCTGATTGATGGAGGGTCCAGCCTTAACATTTGCCCATTTACACCACTAAAGAGCTTGGGCAAGGAACTGTACGAAATACAAGAAGGATCCATGAATGTAAAGGCTTTCGATAGGTCTCAAAGATCCACTATTGGAGAAATCAGTCTCTGTTTGCCGAATTTTGAGAAGGACCATCAAAATTCCATAGCAAAAAAGGTTGCAATGTCTCGTATCTTAAAGTACATTTTTACTATGTCTGTATAGTCAAATGCTACACCGATGATGCAAACAGGATCATCAGCCCAAGCAAAGCAGAACAAGCAAGGCCAGCGGGGACAAGAATCGACCTCCCCCATCTGCAAAACTCACAATTTTTCTTTGGATGCAGTGACAAAGGATAGGCATGCTGCAAAGTCACAATCCTCACAACATTCGCGTTATCGGAAGCTGCTACCAGATAAGAAATTCTACTACTATCTGCTATTCATTCTACTTTCTGCATAAGGCTAAACGCTGCCTTCCCTTGCATAAGGCTAATCTCTGCCTTCATCCTGCAGAGGTTAAGCTCTACCTCCCCCATTTACATAAAGGCTAATCCCTGCCTTCACCTGGCATAAGGCTGATCTCTGCCTTCATTTGCATAAGGCTAAGCTCTGCCTTCATTTGCATAAGGCTAATCTCTATGTTCACCTTGCATAAGGCTAATCTCTGCCTTCATCTACATAAGTCTAATCGCTGCCTTCACATTGCATAAGGCTAATCTGTGCCTTCATCTTCTTAAGTCTAATCGCTGCCTTCACCTTGCATAAGGCTAATCTATGCCTTCACCTTGCATAAGGCTAATCTCTACCTTCATCAAAATAAGGCTAATCACTGCCTTCACCTTGCATAAGGCTAATCTCTGCCTTCACCTTGCATAAGGCTAATCTCTACCTTCCATCTGCATAAGGCTAAACGTTGCCTTCCCTTGCATAAGGCTAATCTCTACCTTCATCTTGCATGAGGTTAAGCTCTACCTCCGCATTCGCACAAGGGTAATCTATGCCTTCGTTTGCATGGGATTAAGCCATGTCCCGCATCTTGCATGAAGTTAAGCTCTACCTCCACATCCTACATGAGTCTAAGCTCTGCCTTTATCTGCATAAGGCTAATCTATGCCTTCATTTGCATGAGACTAATTTCTGTCTCCATACCTGCATGAGGCTAAGCTCTGCCTCCAATTTACATTCTTTCACCAAGACTAAGCGTTGTCTCTCTGGCATTATCTACTTTGCTCTTTTTTCGGGCTAAGCTCTGCCCTCCACTTGACAAGACTAAGACTTGTCTTGTTGACATCATATTATTGCATCTCATGGGCTAAAATGTCGCCAATATGTCGAAAGGCATCATCCTCATAGCCGGAAGACACCATGTCACGGCCTGAGGATCTCTCTCAACTTTTATATCATTATTGAAAGGCGTCATATTTTAGAGGCACCATCTTCATGGACCGAGAACATCATTTCATGGCCTGCGAATCTCTCACCGAACGATTCATGGCACAGGACATCATGGTCTAAGGACATCATCCCTTACCGTCCTAAGACGACTGTCATAGTCCAAAGGGAACCTGCATCATGTTTAAATTTTTGCACAATATATGCTTGTAGCATCTTCGTTTGCACGTGACCCGGCAAGTAACTACTATCACAGCAGGAGCGATCCCGCTCCAGTTCCTTCAACTATATCAAACCTGACCTCTCTCAAAAATCATTCATTTACCTATCCCTAGATGTTGCGTCCGTTCTTGCGATGACTTCACCGGTATAATTCGCCGATGAATCCAGAACTACACATGGCTTGATTCCTATAAAACCAGAGATATGTAAGCAGCTCTGAAGCCAGAATGCAGCCTAAATCCCTCAAACTGTTTCGCTCGGTCAAAATTGGCCATCATATCTTTACCCGACAACTCTTTCATCCTTTCCGGGTAAAGAGGGGCAGCTTTTGATACCCAATTTTTAATAAAATAATTTTAAATTGCATATATACCTTCAAAATCATGCATTAGCATCAATTAGTATTTTTTTCACAATTTTTTTCTATATTTTTATTAATTTTTCCAGCATTCCGTTTCTAATAAATAATTAGAAAATTTCATCACAAATGATTTCAAATTTATTATTTATGGTCCTATTAAGTCCAAATTATTCCATAAATAGCCAACTTGATACTTTTGGCTAGAATTGCAATAACGTTGCAATTATAGCCCATGTATAATTTTCGTATCATTTTTACCATAAATTAGACTTTTATATTTTTAAATGCTAAATAACCATTTTTCAAAACATATCTTTGCATGAAATTCATTTTTGTAATTATTGATTATTTTACAAATTATTTTAATTAATTTATTGTGGGTATTTAACAAATAGCCTATTTTATTTTTCAATTGCAGTCTAATTAAGTCAGCCCAAATACCCTTATAACCAGCCCAAGACAACCCAGTCCCAAATCCTTCCCAAACCCGACCCAATTCTTGTTACATCCTGGTCGTTGACCAATTTTGATCAACGACCCAGATTAATTATCTCCTAAATTAATCTAAATGACCCCCCCCCCCCCAAACCTCTCATTCCTCTCTCACACTCCGTCGTGCCTCACCCTCTCATCTCTTAAACTCTCTCAGCCCCTAACCCTAAATCTCACCTCGTTGTCACTCTCCTGCCGTCAACCATGGTGGATTATCACCATCCTCAAGCCCTAATGGCTCTCCTAAGCCGGGTTTTTTCTATCTTTGAGGTCCTCAAGGGACCAGGGTCAGTCCACCCACACCCTTGACCTGCTCTTACCTGTCTCAGGCCGCCATGGCTCGATTTGAGTAAGATCATTCTATTTTTTGCCTAAATCTATGGGGTTTTAAGCCGATATCTTCATCTCTAAGTTATTTCCTCAAAACACCCTAATTTCGTCTCTTAACTTTTCAGATTTGTACATATCTGAGGAGGAACAAACTTTTTTCGCTTGTTTTTTAATGAAAACATATTGATTTTCGAACAACTTTTCATTTTTTTTCCTAACTAGGGTTTTCCTGAAAATCTTTTCTTCAAAGATCTTCCTAGCTTTAATTATTTTGCTCTGTTCTTATGTGTTCTCGGCTACTTTTGTTAAGTTTTCTTAATCCTAAATAGTTATGCTAAAATCCCCAATTTTTTGGTACTCCGTTTGGATTCTGAAGTTCATCCTTGATTATTCGCTACATGATTTTGTTATGTGTTTAACTCTCATGATTACTTCTTCGTTTAATTAGATTATCTTATGATTTTACCCTAGTATGTCTTTATTAGGGTTTCAGATTCAATTCTTTCTGTTTGTACTCGACTTATCTGCCTATTTATGAGAAACTATGTTATTTTCCCTAAAATTGATGTTATTTTGAGTCCGTGATTCACTGATTTGCTGTGGTTATATCAATGTGCTGATTTTCTCAACTATCTCCACATTTTTACATCCTTTAATTATTTATTACCTCATTCTCTGATTAACCGTGTTATTTATTGATTCTTACTAGTTATTTCCTTAATTGAACCCTATGTGTATTTACCCTTAATTACCTACTCTATACATAAGTTATTTGATTCCTTTCCTTAATTAACTACCTCGTTCATTAGCGTTAACTGGTTGCCCTTAATTGAAGGAAGACCTTACTGATTTTGTGCTTGATTGATTCTGTGATTCTCCCCAATTACTGAACAATTGATTCTTACCTTATTTTCCTAGCTCTCAACTGATATATATACCCTCTTCTATTCTCACTAACACACGAACACTAGTTCACAACAACTCTCTCTTATACTTAAAAGCTCTATGCTCTTTCTTGTTACTTGCTACTCTTGCTGAATTAGCCGGCTGAAAGCCAAGGCTAGTTATTGCACTATACATGCTCTATACTTTGTTCTTGCTCTCCTTAACTGGTATGTCTTGATTCAATTTCAAATCCAAAACTCTATGTGTTATTTCTTCAATTCAATGGTTTCCAGTTTTTCTCCTGCTTACTATTTCGTTGTTTAATATGTAATTTGTATATTTAAATCATTGTTTCACCTAGCATGCCTGGACTACCCTGTTTAGTTACTAGCCTATATGAATTCTGATTAGCATGTATATGAACCTGCCTCTTGCCTCTCTAGCATGTCTCAACCTGACTTTACTCCATGTATGTATGTTTGATTGTTTGCCTATTTGTTTACTCAGCTTCTAGTATTAATCTGCTTTGCTAAGTTATCTAATATCTCTAAGTAATTCTGATTATGTGTTTAATTCTGTCTAGTACAACTATGTTCTCAACTGTCTATTCTGAAGTCCATGCCTTAGGTTTGTATCATTAGTTGTATGACTAGTTCCTTAAATCGTGTAAACTCGTGGAAATATTTTGTGATTTTGTTGTTATATGTTTCACCATGTGTGTTCTATATGTCCCAATTTCCCAATACCCCTGTGTGAGCTCTGTTGTTAGTAGTACTGGACTTGATTGTTCTGTATGCTAATCATGCTGCTTGTTGAATTTTCAAAATGCTTACATTGTTTTCCAGTTGTTTTACTACTAATCAGTTCATTTTCAAAAAAACAAATCCCTTACTTCTTGAATCAATTCAGTATTGTTTCTCTTGGAAAAACCTTTTTTCAAAACTATGTCAAGCACTTTAACTCTACTCTTAAGTCACTAGGTTATGCCCCTCCAGTGTGTGACTGCCTTGGGATCCTTTTGAGATTTCTTTGAACTTTGACACACTTAAGTTGGCCCTTCCACACTGCACTTACTCAGTTCTTGTTATGAAAGTCTAGGTGTGAGCACTGCCCGGGATCCTTGAGGTCCTTAGGGAACTCTGACACACCTAGACATGAAATTGGCTATGAAACTTTTGCCATTTGAGGTTACGGAAGGCATGATATCCTCGGGATGTATTTGGGCTTGTTTCAGGCTCCCTATAGTTTAATCTATATCTCATTTATGTAATATTGGTCTGTAATAATCATTTGTTAACAGATATTGGGGTAACTAGTGAAAATGGATGGTAGCTATATGATTTTGTGGGGTAAAGTAGGGTAGGAATCATGCTTGAGGATTTACATTATGCTAATCTGCTCTAGAAATAATGTTCTAGGCTTGTGTGATGCACTAGAAATGATGTTCTAGGATTACTATGTTATTTGCATTAAAACTATGCTGAATCAGTGCATTAGATATCCTATTTTAGGGCACTCACATTTACTGGTTTGCATATTAGAAATATGTGGTAAACCATCAATCTATTTCTGATTCTATATAATTCATGATCATTTATAAATCATGCCACTAGGCTATTAAAACTACCTAATAAAATAACCATCCCTATGTGCATTAGATTTCCTGTTTTAGGGACTCTGCTGGCATCTGTTTTTAATCATGTCTATATCACCTAGATAAATAACTGTCTCTAAAAAGGTTAATAAACAGCCTCACACATAGATCATGTTCCAGTATGTATAAAATCACTTGTTATGAAAGCCATCACTTAGATCAACATGCCTATAGGTTGAAATAACCTCAAATCGTTTAAACAACTTCTATCATTATGATTGCATATATTCCCATGCCTAGGCAAGCCTTAGGTAATTAATCTCCTCGTAAAAAATGAGAAACTGTGTTCTGATTGTTTATAAACTACTTAAGTCTTACATGTTTTTAACATGAGTAGGCAAACTGATTAGGACCCTGCCATTGAGTTTGTAAAATAGTATTCATATTCTGTGTATTAATGTTCACCGAGACATCCTGTCCTAGGATTCTCTTTTTTTTCTAAAAAATTACCTGAATCTGTGTTTGAGACGTGTTGTTTATTTGCATTACATGTGGAGGTAAATATGAGACTTTTAATTGGTTCTTCACCTATCTGCTTGTCCTACTTGTTATTTAATTGTCGCCTAGATTTTCCCTTGTGATTACCCTAGGGGTTGTCTAAAACTGCCAAGATTTAGAGGTCCTAAAATCCTCCAGGACCACAAGGAAGGGACGGGTAACAGCACGCTTAGATCCCGTTAAATAAAAACCCGCTTAATAACCACTAAGGGGTAGGGTAAGTGGTAGAAAAGGATATGATGACCCGTGCGCTAATGCAACGTGTAGCCCCTCATTGAGGAGTGATTACCGGGCATTGCATGGATATGATCCTATAGGATAAACAACTTACGACCCCTTTCACCCATTTACATATGTTTTCTTAGACTACTAATCTGTTAAAACCTTTATTCATATGTGTTCTTAGACTATTTATTTGCAAAGTAGGTTTGGTCTGGACCCGCAGTTGTGGACTTCGAGGGGTGCCTAACACCTTCCCCTTGAAGTAACTTCAGCCTTTACCCAATCTCTGGTTATAATATTAGTGTTAGAAATAACCCGTAATAGGTGCCCTAACGCACCTTAATTCGGTAGGTGGCGACTCTTCAAATTCCTTATATCCTTTTTCCCAAAAGGAAACGCAGTTGTCCCAATAATGTCGAAAACCTTGACTAATCCGAAAGGAGAGGGAAAAGGGGGTGCAACAGCAGATTTGAGGAAGTTATTTAACCGGCTGCGGGAGTACAATGTAAATTGAACTAGGCTCAACCTGATTACCATTTAAGAGGGGATACGTAGGCAGCCCTGTGGGTTCGGTCACAATTCAATAAAATTTCCATTTTCCCCACAATCAGAAACTGGGGCAGAATTTTGAGGAGGACCCTCAAAATTCCATGGTAAGGGAGATTCCAATGTCTCTAATAATGTTGCGGTTACTGGTTCATCTAACTGATTTCTAAATTGCATATTACTATGTCTTCGAAAACTATACACGCATGCTTTTGAACAGAACTTTACTTTTTAGCCAAATTCTACCCACGGTGACTTAAACAGGACCTTCGAGCAAAGTGGAGCGGAGCAAGCAGACAAAGACACGAACCAACCTCCCCTACAAAACTCAAAAATTTTCTTTGGATTCAGGATAAATTCATCATCATAGGTATCGTCTCAACAACACAACTACTATACACAAGACACGTTCCCGGCTAAGAATACTTCACTTTACTCTTACATTTGCATAAGGCTAAGCATTGCCTTCTCCTTTCATGAGACTAAGCCCTGTCTGAAGCTTGCATGAGGCTAAGCCCGGCCTCCCCATTTTACATAAGGATAAGCATTGCCTTCTCCTTGCATGAGACTAAGCCCTGTCTCAATCCTTGCATGAGGCTAAGACTTGTCTCAATCCTTGCATGAGGCTAAGCCCCGCCTCCCTATTTGCATAAGGCTACTCACCTTCCTTCTCTTTGCATGAGACTAAGCCCTCTCTCAATCCTTGCATGAGGCTATGCCCTGCCTCCCACTTTTGCATAAGGCTAAGCACTGCCTTCTCTTTGTATGCGACTAAGCACTGTCCCGAATCTTGCACGAGACTGAGCATTGTCTCTCTTTGCATAAACCCAAAGTATTTCTCTATCCTAAGCCTTGCGTTATTCTCTTCTCTCGAGCTAAGATCTGCCCTTAACTTTATGTAAGACTAAGCTTTATCTTGTTATCACCTTTAGCATCATGTCTCTGCACCTCATGGGCTGAAATATAGCCAACTTGTCCGAAGGCATCATAGTCTGAAGGTATCATCCTCATAGCCGGAAGACATCATGCCATGGCCTGAGGATCTCTCAAAGCTTGCACATCATTATTCAAAGGCATCATGGTTTGGAGGCACCATTCTCATGGCCCGAGAACATCATCTCATGGCCTGTGAATCCCTTACCATACAATTCATGGCCCGGAGCATTATGGTCTAAGGACGTCATCTTCACCATCCAAAGACAGTCTTCATGGTCCAAAGGTAATTTGCATCATGTCTATGTTTACGCAATAATTTATACATATGTGCTTGCATGTATATTTTTGTAAACTTGCAGGTGATCCAGAAACTAACTGTTATCCCAGCAGGAGCAATCCCGCTCCGGTTCCTATCCACATCCTTCAAATTATTTCAAACATGACCGTTCATTATCCGTTACCTAGTCTCATTTACCCATAACCGTTTTGAACCCCAATTAACCCTACCCGAAACATTCTATCCGTGCTTACAACGACTCCATTAGTTTACTCCATCATTGGATCTAGAACTACACATTGCCTAATTCCTATAAAACCAGGGATATGTAGGCAGCCCAGAAGCCGGAGTGCGAACTATATCTTCCGAATTACCCTATTCGGTCAGAATTGATCATCGTGTCTTTACCCGACAACTCTTTTATCCTTCCCGGGTAAAGAGGGGCAGCTGTTGATACCCAAGTTTTCCTCATATTTCTCAAAAATACATATATACCTTCAAAATAGTGCATAAGCGTCATCAAATATTTTTTCATAGTTTTCTATAATTTTTAAAGGTTTTAATCAATTTATTCCTGCATTTTTACTATATAAATAATTGTTAATTGCATCACAAGTAATTTTATAATGATTTGTTATTTAATTTTCCTCATGTATATCCATATTAAGCTTTAATATTTTTGATATATTTATTATAATTATATTTCCATCCTAAGGCTAAAATTGCATATTTTGCAATAATAGCCCATATATATGCATAATTACATTATTTATACAGAAGATGATTTTTTATATTTTTATAATATTGAGTAATTATTTTAAATCATTTTCATGCACAAATGACATTTTTTTTTACTATTAATTATTTTCGTATAAATTATCTTACTGATTTAATTGTGTATTTAAAATCTAGTCCTTTTTCTTAATTAATTTCGAACCTAACCCAATTACCCCAGCTCAACTACACCAGCCCAATACCCTAATACCCAATACCCAATACCCAAATACCCATTAACTCAATCCATGTACCCGTTTAAAACCCGACCCAGCACCTTTAAATCAGGACCGTTGATTTCTAAAATCAACGGTCCACAATAATCCCACCTCTTTAACTAACCTAACCCACCTAAACCATAATCACTTCCACCGACCTTCCGTCACCAAACACTCTCATCTTCCTCCCCTCTCTCTTCTGAAACCATGGCGCCGCAATCCCCATCTCCTCTTTGATTCCAACCCAGAAATGGAATCACTCGGTGAGTCCTTATCTTATCTGGCCCCCTGTTCTCACCGGCTACCCATTTTTGGTGTTACCTAATTTGCTTGCCTCAAATGGCAAGAAGATCCTGTAGAGATCAAACCCGGGCTGGTTCAAATCTCTATCCTACTAATTGTTTCCATCTATATTCATCAGCTTTTCTGTGTAAGTACGATTATCTTTCGTATCTTTCACTGATTCTTACTTAACCCTAAGGTTAGGGTTTTCAGATCTTTCCGATTCAAACCAAAACTGGTTTTAGCCTTTCTTTTTTATGTTATTCCGTATAAATCTTCTTATATTTTGTTAAATCTTTTTACTTACCCAATTTAGGGATTCAAATATTCTTAATCGAACCAGAACTGGTTCGATTCTATGAATAACCCCTGTCTATGTTCACTTTAACAAAATATTTGATTCTTTACTTCTGTTTTTATCGATTTTATGGCTTACCTAAAATTATGGTTTCGAACCTTTTATTTTAGGGCCAACAGATCTGTTTGATTATGTGAATATGTTCCCGTCTACGCTCATCCTATAAAGCATGTGACTCTTGCCTTTTATCTCTGCTGATTTTATGTTTTTACCTAAAATTAGGGTTTGAAATCTTTTAATGAGATTTTTACACTTTCTTTTCCCGTATGGTACTGATATTTTCCTTATTCTGTTTGATTTACCTTTTTCTCATTATTTCTTTACCTTATTTTGTCTGGCATCTATCTGTTGATTGATTTTTATATGATGCTTTCCTTATCTCGAGTGGTACTCGTCTGATTACTCGCTATTATGCCTGTTAATCGACTTAACTCTGACTTAAATTGATTCTGAGTTTAACGTCTTTACTTATTTGTGTATGTTTGATTTCTTCCCTTATGTGTCTACCTAATCGAATACTATTTAAACCCTTTCCCCTCTTCCCTTTAGAGAGGACTCGAACTCTCATATTCTTACTAACACTTAGTTCTTTTACTCTAATTTTGTGCTCATTATTTCTGGTCTTGGCCGACTGAAAGCCAAGGCCAAGTGATTCTGGAACTTAAATGTTGTAGCATATTTACTTTCTTTCTTTCTTAACTGGTAAGACCTAATCCCTTCTCGTTTCATTCTCCATGTTTTCATAATCAGTGTTACTTGAACAACATGTCTTGAACTTTACTTTCAGCATGATTCTACCTTTTATGCTCATATGACTCTCTTCTAATCTTATGGTTAATACTGTTAGTTTAAGATTAGATATTTTTGAATAATATGAATCCTCATGCAAGCTAGCTTAATGTTAACTTGTTTCATGTACTATTTGCTGAGTGCACCTATTCTGAACTTAGCATCTTTACGATACCATTAACTTGAAATTGATTCATTAATCCTAACCTCACAGATTTCTAAGGTTACTTAATGTGTCCTGCCCAACTTGTTCAACCAAACTATTTACCTTAACATGCTTCTGTGATTAAGCAATGGTTGTCCTAAATGTCAGCATGCTCACTTAGTATAATTAGGTCTCTTTGAAGCTATGTACTTTGATGTTTTCTGAATACAATTGTGTGTTCTAAACCTTGTTTCTTCTGAAATCAAACTGTTTTGAAATCTTCCCCTACTTCATTTTTATATGCTGATTTTTAAAACCTCCACTCTTAGTCCCTTAGGTTCTCAACCACCCCAGTGTTAGCACTGCTCATGGTCCACATAAGACTCCTGTGAACTCTTACACGCTAGGAATTGGTTCACAATCTCTTGTGAGCTATCTTCTGAATGTGTGGTTCTGGTGTGAGCATTGCCCTGGGTCACTGAGGCCATTGGGAACTTTGACACATTAGAAACCTGTTTCTAATGTGCTATGGGTGAATCACTATGATGTGCCTCAAAGTTGTTATGGTTGGAAGGCCTGGTTCCAGGTTTATTTGGGCCTAATGAAGGCTCCCTATAGTATATCTTATTACTATTGTATAATTCATTTGTTATTCTGGTCTGTAATAACTTTGTAATAAAAAGATTTTGGGGATATTTAGTAAAGTTATGGGGGTTTCTTATTTCCTTTTGTTAAATTGAGTAGAAATCCTGCCTATAGGATTTCAACTATACTGTTAATTCTGTTCATTTGGTAAAAACTGTATGAGTTCTATATTTGTGATTAGAAATCCTACCTATAGGACTTTCGTTTATGGTATTAATCTGAGTTCTATATTTGCATCATTAGAGATCCTGCCTATAGGGTTGATATTAAACTTGTAGAAATCATGCCTATAGGATTCCATTAATTGGTTCTGAATTCAATCACTTAGGCAATATATCTGTAGGACTTAATAATAATTCTGTGTTTATATTTGTGATGTATTACTGCCTGAAGTGCCCAGATTATACTGAATAAAATCAGTAGGCAAACAACAGGTCTCAACACTCGCCTTAATAAAACTGCCTCTGCACTCTGTTTTCTCACATAGATATCCTGCCTATACGACTTTAAGGTTAATAAATTTTGATGATTCGATTGCGTGCATTTACTTTTATGTGTGGAGGTCAATATGAGCTTGTATTTGATTTCTATCTGAAAGTCCTAATTACTTTTTCTTGTTTCCTGGATTTTACATTTTTGAGCAACATAGGTTGGGTCAGAACTATCTCAAATAGAGGTCCTAATACCTCCAGGGCCATAGATAAGGGACGGGTAGTGCATGCATAGGGAATGAGCTAGAATCAACTAGAACGCTTAAGTAACAACTTAAAGATAGTAATCGCGTAGTAAGGAGATGATAGTCCGTGTGCTAAGTACTATGAGTAACACCCCTACTTGAGGGAGTTACAAAGTATTGCACGGGGTTATCCTATAGGCTAAATAACATAGGACCCCTCCCCCCTTTTATTCCTGTTTTAAAATAAATCGAGTACTTTATTTGTCAAAATTTCTTTCTTCCCCTTAGACTGATTCGCTTAATTTAAGTTCGGCTAGGACCCACAATTGTTGACCTCGAAGGGTGCCTAACACCTTCCCCTCGAGGTAACCTGAGCCCTTACCCAATCTCTGGTGATGTAAACTAGTAATATGAGTTATCTGCCCTAGGTGTCCTAATGCACCTTAATCCGTTAGGTGGTGTGATGCGAGGCTAGAATGCATAGTTTAATATGGAATATACCTTACATTTGAGGTGATTTAATGATAAAATTACACTTGTTATGTGATTAATAGAGTTTATTTCATGTGTAGGTGAATTGGAGATGGAAACGAAGCTAAAGGGATGCAAATACGTCGAAAATACGCAAAAGGAGACACCCAGGCGATAGCCGGGCGTTTGCACCCTAAAGCCTGACCCTACCTGGCGTTAGGGGGGCGTTTACCCCATAAGGCCAGGCAGCCCCTGGAATTAGGGGGGCGTTAGGTCCCAAACCCCAGGCCTGCCCTGGACTTAGGGGTGTGTTAGAGCCCAAACGCCCGGGGACACAGTTTCGGCCAAACCCGAGTTTTGATGAGTTTAAGTGTTTCCCGGTTGAAATAGAAGTCTCCTACACGGTTAGGGTTCGCCCTAAATATATAAATAGACACCAAACAACAAAACTTGAGGAGATTCGGAGACGACGGAGAAGATTCGGAACAATTTCGAAGGATTCAACAAGAAAACACTATAGAAGTGACAAACATTGATTTCTACATCTAGTATTCATTACTTTGTTTTTCAATTATGCAATTTATTTTAGTTTTGATTCTCAATAACATGAGTAGCTAAATTCTTTAGTCTAGGGTTTTGGTAGAACCCATTGGGGATGAATTCATTGTGATGTTAATATATTTTTGTTGATTAGTCTCTTTTTGTTCAACTACGTTCTTGTTGTAGTTAATTGAATGGCCATCAATTAGCTGTGCCTATTTATTATGTATCTACTTGAGAGAGAGTACAAATTTAGGTAGTTTATTGAACAACACCACTCTCGGAGTATAGACTTTATAACCAAGGGTTTAGAGGTTAGATTAGAGATAACGATACCTCGGGTGCAATCTAAAGTGAACTGTATTTCGATCTAGCTAGTGTAACTTGAAAGAGTGCATCTAGTAAATTATAATAATTACTTGAGAGAGATTTATGATAGGTAGAGCGCTCATGATTGAGAGAGATAGCCAATTAAACTATAAGAAATATCCAAAGAAGAATTCACCAACGGGGGAAACCATAACCGTAGACCCTTTGTTATCATTGTTTACATTATATTGTTAGTTAATTGATAATTTATTATTTTGTTATTAGATTTAGTAAACATCACCAATTGATATTCAAAAGTCTTGAGAAAAGTGATTAAGTAACAGTTAGTATTTTATAGACTCAATTGATACGTAAATTCCCTGTGGGATCGACTTTGGGCGTAATACCCCAGATTATATTTGCAACGCCCGCTTAGTCTTCTACAAGACATATTTGAGCGTGATAAAATTTTGGCGCCGTTGCCGGGGAATTAACGGTATTATCAATTGAGTTGAAAGAAATACAAAATTCTGAAACATAGTCAGTTTTCTTTAAAATTTTAGTTTCACATTGAACGTTTAACGTTTGCTATGTGTTGCAGGTGCATGCCTAGAAACTCATCAAGGACTGGTGAAGTAATTGAAGCCTTATCAGACCCTGAGGAAGTTTTCAGGACCATAAACTGGACCAACCGAAAAAGCAAACGCCAACCACAAATTGAACAAATTGAAACAGACATAGAAGATGCACATAACCGGAATAATCATGGGGATGACGTGGTAGACCCAGTCTCTCAAATAGGGGCAAAGGCTCCTTTATATGACTGGGCACAACCCACAGTTGAGAATTTGGCCACGACGATATTGGTTCCTCAAATACAGGCCGAGTCCTTTCAGATTACAAATAATATGATGCACTTATTGCAGAACAAAGGACTATTCTCAGGGACATACATTGAAGACCTCCAGCAACACTTGAAAAATTTCCTGTCGATCTGCAAAACACAGAGGCAGCCCAACATCACTCAGGAGGCAATAAAACTGTTGTTGTTTCCATTCTCAGTGACTGGTGCTGCCCAGACTTGGCTTAACTCACTCCCCATCAACTCCATTACTACATGGGAGGAGTTAGTCAAGCAGTTCGTGAACAAGTTTCATCCACCCAA
>MDKI01166827.1:0-15413 GCA_005239505.1 Nicotiana paniculata | reverse complement strand
ACATAAAATACACTGTTTGAGCAATAGTTATTAAGTTAAACCAAATCCTCCGACTTCTGCCTCTGCCCCTTTTCCAAACTATCTAAAGATGATCATTATTGTTTAAAATTTCGACGTTAATTTTTCATGATAAATATGCTTGTAAGATTTACTAGCCTCCTAGTAGTAATATTATCACAAACATGCATGTTAAGATATCTATTGTACCATACAATATTTTTTTTTTATATAAGTAAATAATTTATGTTTTTAATCAAAGAATAAAAAATAAAAATAAAAAACAAAAAACAAAAAACAAAAGAAGTTCAATGTTTGTAAAAGATTATTGACGAGGGATGAGTTTTGTATGAAGAAAAATGTTTTCCTGAAAAATAAATGGTGTTATCACTTATTTTTTCATGTTTCGTTGATGAGTGAAATTTTTTTTATGAAAAATATTTTCTAGTATTTGGTTGGGGAATAAAAAATCTTTTTTAGGAAAATAATTTTCTATGCTACTCTCATCATCTCCCGCCCCACCCTCAAAATTACTCAACATTTTCACAACTCTATTTTCCTTTAAGAATTCAATTATTCTTCTCAAAAACTCACATAAACCCAAAGGGACTAATATGCTGATTTACTTTTTCACACAAGAATGTTAAAATTTGAGTTCTATAACTGAAAAGAAAATACTCTTTTCTTGTTGAAACAAAATAAAAATACTCTTTCTACAACATGAAAAGAAAGTACTCATTTTTGTTGAAATGAAAGAAAATACTTTTTCTACATCATGAAAAGAAAATACTCATTTTGTTGAAATAAAATTTT
The DNA here is from genome assembly GCA_005239505.1 of Nicotiana paniculata. Taxonomy (NCBI): domain Eukaryota; kingdom Viridiplantae; phylum Streptophyta; class Magnoliopsida; order Solanales; family Solanaceae; genus Nicotiana; species Nicotiana paniculata. The sequence continues at coordinate 14,603 of MDKI01166827.1, read as the reverse complement.
TTTTTTCTAAATCATGAAAAGAAAATTTTCACTTTGTTGAAACGAAAGAAATATTTTTTCTATATCATAAAAAAGAAAGTATTTTATTTGTTGAAGTGAAAGAAAATACTTTTTACTATATAATGTTGTTGAAATGAAAGAAATAATTTTTGTACATCATGAAAAGAAAGTACTATTTTTATTGAAATGAAATAAAATATATTTTTACACATCACGAAAAGAAAATATTCGTTTAATAACATAAAAAAATACTTTATCCACAACATAAAAAGAAATCACTTTTAATAATATTTCTATTAAAGGTGGGTGGCGGGGGTCGAGGGTAGGGTGGTGGGGGTTGGTGGAGGTGGTGGGGGTAGGGGTAGAGTAGGGCGTGGGTGAGAGTGGGGGTGTGGGGGATGGTCTTTTTTTTGTTCTTAAAGACGAGGTATTATATTATGGAGGAATTTAAAGAGAGTTGTTACAACATGTGACCAATCTTAACGAAGTAGTCCCTAATAAGTCTTTACGGAAAGTAGAGAAAGCAAATACAGGTGGTTCACTCCATAAGTGGTCTTCACACTCAGCGTTAGCAGGTGAGTTACAGTTGCTCCCAAACTGCGCCAGTGTGTGCGCCACTTAGTTTTCTTCACGGTAGACATGCCTAACATTCGACTGGCTCAGTGCGTCAAGTAGGAACCTGCAATCATGAAGAAAATTAACATTAGCTTTGTTGTGAAGTTTGTCTTATAATAGGTAGCGTAATACCTAGCAATTTATTTCCACTATAATCGGTGTTCGATTTTTTGTGAAAGCAAGTTCCAACCCCTTTAGAGGGCAACAATTTCTCCTCGGATTGGTGATGAGACCATCATGTGACTGGAGAATCCATCAATCCAGTTTCCTTCGAAATCTCCGATGATTCCACCTACTCCTCTGATGTTGTAGTTTTTTGGGTGTGCACCATATATATTAAGTTTATAGATGTTTTGCGGTGGTGGTCTCCACTTCACTGGGATTTTAGTATTGAAGCGATTTTTGAAATTATGATTTGTTAGGTATAGGTATTCCGTTGCGTTTGTAATTATTTTTATTCCATTTGGATTGCAGTTGTTGAAGTAGTTGTGATTACGGTTGAGCTATATATACCAAAGAATATTGGAGTTATAACTGCCATTGAGATTGTTGTGTTATTTGGTAGAAGGATGCTCATAGTAGAGGTACAAGTACGTTTTATCCAATCTAGTTGATTTGAGGATGGAGTAGTGATATTTAACTCTCCCCATATTGTGTTATTCATAGGGCAATGAACGAACAAGTGGTTTTTGTTTTCCTCTGTCCCACAATATTTGCAGGTATTAAGTTCAATTATTTTCCTTTGGCTTAGGACACCTGCAGTGGGGAGTCGTTGATGGACTAATAGTCATAGGAATATTTTGAGCTTGTTGTGGCATAGTGCTTTCCATATCCATAAATGGTGAAAAGTTTCATGATTTTGGGTTGCCTCTCTGAGCCTGGTGAAAATATTGTAGGCAGATTTTATTGTGAAGTTCCCGTATTCTGTTTCTTTCCAGAAGAATGAATCATTTATGTTTTCAAAGAAATGGATGTATGTATGTTTGTGTCACAAGGTCAGAGATCGTATTTGGAAGACCATATGAGAAAGCTTCTAGATTTCAATTTTTATTGATAATAAGGTAATTCAATTTTTTATTGATATTTTCTTTACCTAAGGGTATTCTATTAATTCCCTTAGGGTTTGTTTGCCAATAATCCATTCATCATCTTATACGCTTATCCGACGTCCATTTCCAACATTCCAAGCTATGCCTTTGGAGAAAAAGGAATAAGCTTTTGCAGTGCTTTTCCAGATGTAGGAGTCATTGGTTTTATAAATCATAGGATTCCTTCTTGAATTGTTAAGATATTTACCCTTTATCACTTTAACCCATAGAGATTCAGGATTGGAGAGGTATCTCCATAGTAGGCTTGAGAGGAGTGTGATATTTTTTTCTTTTGCTTTGTACAACCCAAGGCCTCTTTCTTGCTTAGTCGATGTTACCTTATCCCAATTGATATGATGGATTTTCATGTGTTCCCTGGTAGAACCCCATAGGAAGTTTCTCTAGATGCGATCAATATTGTTTCTAGTCATGGAGTGGGTGGATATGGATGACATAGTTGATTGAATAAAGATTAACCTCATAGATAAGGTTAAAAGTTTGGATTTCCATCCTTTTGGTCTAGTATTCTCCTTTCAAGTATGATTGATAGTCCGAGCTTTTTGGTTGTAAATTGGTAATCGGGAATCCCAGGTATTTACCCACATTGTTTTTAATCTTAATGTTTAGCGTGGTCGCAAGGGATGTTTGGTTTGTAGTTGGTACATTTGAGGAAAAAAATATTTTGGATTTGGAGAAATTTATTCTCTGTCTGGATTGATAGGAAATGAAGTTCAATATGTTTATGATAGAAGTTGCACCTGCATTGTCTACCTCGAAGAAAAGGATAAGGTCATCCACGAATAAGAGGTGGGATATGACGGGGCCATTCTGGCTTATTTTAATAGGTTTTCAGTTCAAAATATCTGCTTCATAATCAATTTAATGTGTTAGGGATTGCATACAAATGATGAATAGGTACGAAGATAGTGGATCTCCTTGTCGGGTGCCTCTTGATGGTTCAAAGAATTGTGTAGGTTTTCCATTTGCAATGATTGATGTTGTTGTGGTAGATATGCAATTCATGATAAGCGTTATTAAGTCTTGTGAAAAATTGAGTGCGTGCAAGGATCTCCTGACAAATGACCATTCAAGTCGGTCAAAGGCCTTTTCAAGATTAATCTTGAGCATCATCTTCCCAGTCTTCCCAGTACAATTCCTGAAAGAGTGGATTGCTTCTTGGACAATTATTGCATTGTCAATTGCTCTCCTTCCTGGAATAAAGTTGCACTGACTAGGACTAATAATGTTATTGAGGAAGGGGCATATACGATTTACAATGATTTTTGTTCTAGTCTTATAGATTGTGTTACATAGGCTGATGGGCCTATACTGAAATATTTTTTGTGGGTGCATGATGTTACACCCCATGTTTTTGTACGTGAAAGTACGTCGTAAGTCAATTGATGTAAGCTTGGAAATGAGATCCTCTTTGAAAGTATAAAGTGATTTAATGACGTTACGCCCCATTTTCGCAACCTTTAAGAGTTAACATTCGAGAAAAAATATTTCTAAGGGTACATGTTGTTACACCCCGTACTTCAGACGTCACTGTCATTATAAGATTATCTAATGTAAGCTCAAAAAGGACGAAATCCTTCTACAAGGATAAGAAAGGTTTACTGAAGTCTTAATTAAGTTAGGATGACTATGATACTTGTCAATCATGATTTAATAAGTTTAAAGTCATTATATGACTATATATGATGTTTGGATATGAAATATAAGGTTTGGAAAAAATCGAATTTAAGTTGCGGAAAAACCGACTAAGGATTTGCCTTGTAATGAAGCTTTTTGAGCAATACATTTTGTGTGTTATATGAGGTATTTTTGGGGGCATATTATATACAAATTGAAGGTCTTGTAATAAAGTTTCCAATGCACTTAATCGTTCGCTCATACGACACCCGGATAAAAAGTTATAAGCGTTGGAAGAAGGACCAATGCTAGGGTGTCAAGTAGCACCTTTTTGACTTTTCAAAAAAATGGATATTTATATCCTTATCTCGTCTCTTTCTTCAGTTTTTCAGAGAACACGACCAAATAAGACCCCTAACTTTACCCTTAATCTCTCTACAAGGGTTTCAAACAAGATTATCATCTCGGGCATAAAATCAAGAAGCGATAGCATTAGAATGATCCCTACGACGTAAGTATCGCTATATCGCCTCTCTTTTTCTTTGTAGTTTGAGTTTTGGAAGGTATTTAATAGTTAATAAATTTCCTAATTTCTGTATTTAAGCTTTTAAATATCAATAAAGGTTGATAAATTTGTTTCCTAATAGTAGAACTCACAGGACGATGATCGAAAGCCGTGAGTTCGAATTATTCGACTTGTAATGGACTGTTTTGTGGGCTGTTTCGTGTTACTTTTAGGTTGTCTATTTGGCTGTTGTTTAATGGAGTTTTGGAGGAGAAATGGTGTAGAGAAATACCACATAATGGCGAAATAGTGGATTAGGCGTTTTTTGTAACATTGCGTGTTTGACACTACTATAGTTATTGTTTTGGGTATGAAGTGATTGGGGTGTGTTGGGCTGATGTAAGCTAAATATAACATGATTTCGACTTGAATCCACTGTAGGAGGTAATTATATTATGTTCTTGCTTGTGCTTAAGGTTATCTTGACATTTATTAAGTTAAATGGATGGACTAGACATGAATTAGTGAATAAAGTTGTTAATTGAGGATAATTGGAGTTGTGAATTATTTTCCTTGTTATAAATATATGGTATAAGGCAAGAATCATTTATGAATGAATTCATTATCATGTTAATGATACTATTAAATTAAAGTAAGAAGTCTATAAGGGGTGAAATGGGTATACAAATTCCAATTGGAGCTTGTCGCTCGTCGTGAAGTAGTTGTGACTTGTTGTTATTTATGGTGTCTTGTTATTGATAATTATGTATTGATGGATTTCTTTGGTCATTGTTTTTGGTATATGTTATTGGAGGAGGCTCTTGTTACTGGGGATATGCTTCCCAAATTTACATAAACAAGCTACTACTTTAATTTGTGGACTTAGCCTGTACTCAACATTGATTTTGAATCTCCTTATGCTATGGTAGATTGAGTTGAGTTGTTTGAAGAATTTCTTGGAAGGTATTAAGGACTCGATGAAGTTAAGCTATGTAAGGCTATCCATTCTTTCCTTTTGGCATGATCCATATGATACAAACGAAACGTGCAAACACAGAACTTTCACAAATGATTCTATTCATAGAAGTACTAAGGTGCCTATTTTCTTGATTTCCCATGTTTCCTATTATTATATCTTCTGTTCATGGGTCTCAGAAAAATACGTAAGTTGCTAAAGTTTATCCGAAGGCATATTAATCTTATGACATTCCGAGAAATCTTACTGACTTACTTCATTATGCATTGCATTCATTTTTACATGTATATTGACCCAAGACTAGATGGCGTTATATACGCGTACATTATATGTATATGGGATATGAGAAAAGGTTATGGCGTTATATACGCACCACCACATGATCAGCTGGTATACATTGATGATTTTGCCCACAGTGGCTGAGATGATATGATGGGATGCCCTCAGAGGCTTGATGATGTTATGTACGCATATACCTATGCATGGTATGTCATTTATTCGCACATGCATGATATTATAAATTTTTCATGATTCACAGAGCTATTTAGAATTACAGGTTGAGTTCTTTACTACATGTTTCTTTTATTTACTAATGTCATGCATTACATACTTGGTACTTTATTTATACTGACGTCCCTTTTGCATGGGGATGCTGCGTTTCATGCCCGCAGGTCCTGATAGACAGGTTGAGAGTCCTCCTAGTAGGCTATCAGCTCAACGGAAGGTGTTAGCGTGCTCCACTTGCTCCGGAGTGTCCTATTTGGTCAGTATGATTTAGACATGTATTGGTTAGTATGACGGGGCCCTTTCCAGACATTTATGATATTTATGTACTCTTAGAGGCTTGTAGACATATGTCATGTATATGGATACTTGTATGGCCTTGTCAGTCTATGTTTTGAGTATACAAATGATCATGTCGGCCTTATAGGCATGTATGTCACATGTATAAGTTTCTATATCATGTTGGGTCATCCTATGTCTAGTATTCTCTTTTGTTTTATTCTGTTTATCTCATGACGCCCCTTCTGGACCATTTATCCATGATAGTATGATAAGAAAAATATGTTACATTGGTACTCGATTGAGTAAGGCACCAAGTGCACGGCCCTACGGTTAGGTCGTGACAGAAGTGGTATGAAAGCAATTTTGTCCTAGGGAGTCTACAAGTCGTGTCTAGTAGAGTCTTATTTATGGGTGTGTTGTGCACCACACTTATAAGAAAGAGGCTACAGGGCATTTAGGACTATCACTCCTTCTTCTTACTCTAGATCGTGTGGTAGAGCTTAGTTGTTAGTATTCAAACTCCTAAATTTTATTTTATTCGTAATACAATGATACCTATATCCAGAAAGACAGTTGGTACGAGATTGAATGTGGTTGTGGAAGAGTTGAGTAAGAGGATTTCGATTTTACATCATGCTTATGATGAGTAAATGTGAGGTCTTCAGCAGATCATGTGTGTACTAAGATGTGTAAGCTTCTTGATAAAAAGCCCTAAGGCAAGAATATCTATCCACTCGCATGGTAAAAAGGAATAAGATAATTAGAAGGTAGACACGAGTTTTAGAAAGTAAAAGAAGCAAGGAGAAGAAGGGTACGAGGTACTTAACTAATGAAGATTATCAATATTTACAATTAAGGTAGAGAAATACATGCATTTTGAGTTACTTCCAACAATAACCGAGTTATATACAATTGACCACACCCATCTCAATTATGCCCTATGGGAGCTGACAGATATAGTTTAAGAGAAGGATGGGATATCAGAATCAAGCTGGGGTTAGAGTAACCCAAAATTGTGGATGGATTGTTATCATTACCTAACATTTCCGAAGGATAGTACAAATGTGGTAATAGATCTCCTTGTCAGACACCCAGGTGGCGAACTCTAGAATAGTACTGTTAGATATAAATACTAGAATGTTCAGAAATTTCAGAAGATAGACAGTAGGATCCTAGAAGGGATAAATATTTACCTTAGTATGACTCCGACACCTAGTAAAAAAAGGAGAATGTTAGGCATTCCGAAAAACCAGTGAGATGAAGCAAGGGGAGCTAAAAATGAAAGAACATTTTATTAAAGTTATCAGAATAAAGTGATAGACAAAAATATTAGCCGGAGAATAAGAAGAGAGTAAATGAAGCATCATGAGTAAGATGTGATAAATGAGTGATAGCGATAAATCAAAATATGACACGATGATAGTCTATAGTCAAGTGAAGGAAAAGACAAGAGGTGACAGGCCTTGAGACAATAAAAGAGTATAGGCTAAAGGTCATATCCTCATTTTGAGAAATGAGTTGGTGACTCTAATGTGAAGGAAAAGACAAGAGGTGACAGGCCTTGAGACAATAAAAGAGTATAGGCTAAAGGTCATATCCTCATTTTGAGACATGAGTTGGTGACTCTAATGTGATTACCAGAAGGAAAAGTTTGACGCCCGGAGTAATAAAAATCAGTATGGGCTAGTGAACAAGATACACCGAACATGAATTAGGGATTAGAAGATTTGATAATAGTCAACATCATGAGAATTTTAGAGATCGTGTTCCGCCTATAATAGAATGGACAACAAAAGAATAACCTTTAATGGTCATTCAGGAAGACGCTTCCCTAAAGCGAGTGTTGCAAGCAAAGTTAAGCTTAAGGGACTAAGTGTGCCAGTTACACTAGGTGTCATCCTCTTGCATAAGAACTTCAGTTATCCTTGGTACAGAAGGGTTACCGTAAGGCGATTAAGATGTCAGTAAAGATATGAAAAGACACCAAAGATAAAAAGGTAACTATGGAATAGTAAAGGAAGAATGCGGTAAAAAAGCGAAAGGAACGAGATTCCGTTTATTCAAATCCTACAGATATGCTATGATTCCAGAACATTATGCAAGCACGACGTCGGGGAGAGGAAGTAAGGGTTCCCCCGAGATGTTATTGATAAATAAGGGGCCAGTGCGAGAGGTAAGTTAAGACAAAAGATATAACCCAAGAGAGATTACGCGAAATATAGGTATGAGAATGGACCAACGAGTAGTCTGTAGTTGATTGAGGAAGAGCCTAGTTATGGCTAGTCAAGAGGTCATATACAAATCAACAGATCATGTAAGATAAACGTAGTGAACTCTAACATAGTGAATTTAGTCTCGCAGATATGACATCATGATCCTTGAGAAATTTTCAAATAGGAGTTGGGTAGTTAAAGGAACCGTATAAGTGTTACAGAAATGAAAGAAAGTTCTAGTGGGGAGACAATCAAAAATTTTAGTTCAGAAGCAACCCTACGAGCACAAGGGCATGGAGGTATGTAACTAAGGATAATTATAGGCAAGTAAGAACATCAAAAATTCTTTCGGGAATACGATGTAATAAGTTCACAGCTTTACTGGAGTCAAAGGGTCTCCCTTAAGTACTACAAAGTACGCCTAGCTAAGGAAATAAGTAAGAAGGCTTCAACTTAAGCATAGTGACGTATAAAGAAGAAATGGTCTTGTAACAACAGTCTCACAACAACATTGTATTCACTCCATAAGAAAGTGGCACCTATCGTGGCTAATGAACGGGAAGAAGAAAAAAATCAAAAGGTGATATTCAAGATCACACGGGTTGCATGGAATTCCAATATTTATGGGCACTAAGATGAGCCAAGTATTCATGCAACAAGTGGCAGAATGATCAAGAAAAGTTATTGCTTACATTTAAAGACAACTGAAAAGGCACGAAAGGAAATCTGTGGTGCTAGCAAGTTAAAGGAAGGTTTTGAGTAGTATGAATCGATATGTGTAGGTCGCACGCTAAAGTATCATATAGCGACAAGGTTTTAGGTAGATAGAAGTAAGGATAAGAAAATGTGAGTGAGAAGGTGACGAGAATAGGTAAGTCCTTAGGATTAAACCCATCAAAACAAGAGAGGTGATGGTTTCCATAAATTATAGAGAGCTCGGTATAGTCTAAATGAACTTAGAGGAGTCTAAGAATAGGAGCAATTAAAAGAGGTGAAATGTTGCTCTGGTAGTAGAATAAGGGTGTAATGGTGATAGATAAGAGTATAACGTTTAGGCCTTTAATTGAGTAACAATTTTGAGAATAGTGATTTCATGAGTTGCACAGGATTAGAAATCATATGATGAATCACGTTGGGATTCTATAAAAGTATAGTTTCACCCCTAGGTGGATCGGTAAAATCACTTAAGATGTTCCCGATGGGAGGTGAGCCCTTGTAACGACCCGAACGATCATTTTGAGCTCTAACACGTCGTGCAGCGGTTTGAGGTCGCGAGCAGCTTCGTTTTAGGTATTATGACCCGTGGGCATGGTCGGAATTGAATTTCGGGAAGTTTAGAGTTGATTTGGAAAGAAAATTCTCATTTCAGAAGCCTTAAGTTGGAAGAATCAACTAAGATTGGAATTTTGAGTAAACGACCTCCGAATCAGGATTTGAAGGTTCCAACAGGTTCGTATGATGATTTCGGACTTGGGCGTATGTATGGATCAAGTTTTGGATAATCCAGGAGCGTTTCGATGCATATTGTGGAAGTCAGCATTTTTGAAAAATTCCATAAATTTGAGCTTGAAGTGAATTTCAGAGTTATTGATGTCCGTTTGAGATTACGAGTCTGGGAACAACTTCGTATGGTGATTCTGGATTTGGGAGCATGATCAGAAGTGAATTTGGATGTCCGTAGGTCATTTTGAAGTCATTTGGCTAAAGACAGAAATTTGAAGGTTTTTGAGAAATCCGATCGGAAGTGGAAGTTTTGATATTGAGGTCCGAATGTGATTCCGGAAGTTAGAGCAGGTCCGTAATATTGAATATGACCTGTGCGTAAATTTTGAGGTCGATCGGACGTGATTTGATAGGTTTCAGCATCGGATGTAGAAGTTGGAAATTTCTAAATTCATAAAGTTGGGATTTGAGTGCGATTCGTGGTTTCGATGTTGTTTTATGTGATTTGAGGCCTCGAGCAAGTCCACATTATGTTTTGGAACAAGTTGGTATAATTGGATGGGGTCTCGGGGGCCTCGGGTGGATTCCGGGTGGTTAACGGATCAAGTTGAGAGTTTGAAGAGGGCTGGAATTACTGTCATCTGGTGTGATCCGCACCTGCGAGGATTTGGCCTCAGGTGCGAGGCCGCAGGTGCGAGAGTGGGCAGGCTTGGCTGGGATTGCAGGTGCGATGGAATTTCCGCACTTGCGAAGGCGTAGATGCGGGAAGTGGGTCGCAGGTGCGGATCCGGCTGGAGGAGAAGGAAGCCGCAAGTGCGGGCTCTTGGGCGCACATGCGGAAGCGCAGGTGCGATAAGGGGACCGGACCGCATGTGCGGGAATCGGCCTGGCAGAATGTTTAAAAACAAGGATCTTGGTTCATTTTTCTCATGGATTAGGCGATTTTAGGAGAGCTTCAAAGAGAGGATTCCTTCATGCAATGTCAAGGTAAGTAACTCCTTCATGCCTCTAAGTTAAATACAAGATTATATGCATGAATTAGGCATGGAAATTGGTAGGAATTTGGGAAATATTGAAGAAACCTAGAAAATGGAAAATTGGATTCTTAGCCACGAATTGAGCTTGAATATTTGAGTAAATTGTATATTTTAGTTAGTAAGGCTATGGTTAAAATATATCTTCGAGAAATTTCAGATTCCGGGCACGTGGGCCCGAGGGCATTTTTGGTCATTTCACTAAGGGGGGTTGGGAAATTATATAATTTGGAATTGTTGCAAATATTGGAGTATATTTTCATTGGGTTGTCGTTGTTTGGATAGTTTTGGGGCGTTTTGCGTCCGTTTGGAGTCATCGGAAGGGCTTGGAGGCCGATTGTGGAATCTCGGAGCAAGGTAAGTCTCCTTTCTAACTTTGTGAGGGGGAATTGTCCCCCCTAGGTGAATTAATTAAGTATGTGTTACTATCTGCGGGGGCTACGTACGCACGAGGTGACGGGAGTCCGTGCGTAGCTACTATTATGCCATGTCCGGGTAGTCTAGGACCCACTAGCATGCCTTATGTGTTGTACCTGTAATCCTGCCTGTGACATTAAACTGCTAATATAATCAAAATCGTAATTGAATATCTAAAATAAGACTAGAGTTCATTTTGTTAATCATCTAGAAAGAGAATTGATTCCTCTTTGGATATTTGTGTACCTAGTAGGGTTGTATTATGGAATATCATTAAACTTGACAAATGAGTTTCAAAACAAATATTTAAAAGCTATATTTCATGTTCCTTTAAGAAGAATTTTACCACTTTCCTGAGAAAAACTGCTTTCTTGATAAAATATGGATTTATTATGTGGATGTTTAACTTTGGGTGCCTGAGTCGCAGGTATGATTCGCGAGCAGGCTAGCCTTATTATTTTTAACCGCGTCGCATGATCGATTCGCGAGCGGGGCAGATAGATGCATCTATGGTTCGAGCCGTTCGACCCTTCGGTAGTGCACAATTTATTATTGTTGGTCCGCGCCGTTCGACCCTCGGCATTGCTTGCGCATGATATTTACTGCGTAGTTGCTATGATTTTGCCTGATTACTGGCCTGAAATATTAAGTTGTCAATTGAAATGACAGAGATTTAAAGTTATTAAAACGATTTTGGAAGAAGTTGTTACTTCCCGTCGATTTATTATTATTTGATTAAATCACCCATGTTGATTAATTGTTATTAATATGACGAAGATATAAAGTGTTAAATGTGAACGGAGTTGAAAATACTTATTCCTAATTTTAATAAATTGCATATGATAATCATGCTTAGTGTCACACTTAAATATTCTAAATTGACCTTTAGTAGGTGTCTAATTTGACCTCTCGTCACTACATCTCTGAGGTTAGGCGGGAGACTTACTGAGTAGACGTTGTTTTTGTACTCATGCTACACTTGCTGTGCATTTTATTGCACAGGTACTTTCATAGAAAATGTTGAGGATTCGGAGACTTAAGCGAGCTGCATCATCCGGAGGCGGTTCGCAGCTGACAGGGTCTCCCTCGTACTGTATTTATTATCATTTTAAATTTCCTTGTCCAATTTGTATTTCGGACAGGTTTTGTAATGATTGTATAGATTCTTAGAAATTTCTTATGTTCTTGTGACACCGGGTTCTGGGATGTGTTGGGATATATTTGCTAAAGTGTAGTATTCAAACAATTGTTTTTAATTAACAGACTTTTATTTGGTTAATATGTAATAAAGTGAAAGGAAATGTTTTCATAAATGTTAAAACCGGAAAGTTATTTCTATTAATTAATGATTTGGCTTGCCTGACATTGATGTCCGGCGCCATCACGACCTTATGGATTTTTGGGTCGTGACAACATGGTATTAGAGCGCTAGGTTCCCGTAGGTCTCACGAGTCATGAGCAAGTCTAGTAGAGTCTTGCGGATCGGTACGGAGACGTCTGTACTTATCTTCGAGAGGCTACGGGGCTGTTAGGAGTACTTCCTTTATTGATTCCTCATCGTGTGATTCGATTCCCTTAAGGTTTATGCCTAAGTTTATTCTTACTCAATCTTACGCGTCGCGAAGCGCTTGCTATGAATCAGGAATTTGAGGATTTGAAATGGTGCTACGGATGTAATTCGAGATGTTTCCATGTGTAATTGGTAGGAGGCTGTTGTTATGGCCCTGCAGAAGAATAATATGTTGTTTCAGCTCAGTAACTGTGTTTCTGGGAGCCTTAAGGCTATGCTCAGGTAGTGATGATGCTTTCGATTGGTTATCGTGTGATGTCTATATGATGATAGAATGTTTGCCCGTATGTTGGGGATGATGAATGGTTTGAAGGGAGGTTTTCTCAGAATGTGATTTTGGGATTTCGGTATTCTAGTGCCGGCAGAGGAAAGGCATTTGGGTTATGAATGGTCCGGTTGGGGTTGATAAAGTAGTAAGACTTGGTGTCTTCAAGTGAGATGGGATATTCACCTGTGATGTGTAGTCGTCGTCATTGATCGAATGAAATGTGTTAAGTTTGGCGGTGCTATGGTTTCTTCGGTTGCGTGGGGTCAGAGTATAGAGAAGAAGTATTGAAGAATGCGGTTGGCAGAGATCGTGAGGTGCGGTGGTTTAGTACCGGATAAGGGTTGATAATGAAGGCAACTAGAGAAAGATGATCTTCGGCGAGCTTGAGGTCGTGGTGATCTGCTGGTTTGAGAGCTACAGAGAATGGTCTTGGAGTGAGGCTAGGCGGTGGTTCCGTTTCTAGGAGGCCAGGTGTAAAAAGCGGAAGTCGAGCAGTTGCAAAGTGGGGGAGCGGCAACATAGTTTGGAATTTGAAGATATTGTCGCACATTTAATGGATGTCCATGAGGAGCGGACGGACTAGTAAGTTGGTAAATGAAGCAGGGCGTAGGATGGGGTATTGAAGTCGCAGAGAGCGTGCATTTCAGCATCGTTGGAAGGTGTCCGCGGGTGATTTCCACAAGTGGGTTATCTTTTGTGAATATGTTAGCGATGGAGGGGTTGGCAGGTCTCGCTGAAGGGATCTAGTGGCTATTCAGTAGGAGGCGGAATGTGTGAATGATGCTAGAGAATTTGAGTATTTAGGGAGTGCTAGCAAGAGGATTTGGAGGAACTGGACGGATTGATGGAGCAAGATCGTGTTATCAAAGGAGAAAGGATTTCGGCAGGGTCTAGAGTGGTGCAAGGAGTAGCTTCGGGCTAAGTGGGGGAGTCCCACCATCTGCAGTTGGGTTGTAGGGTTTTCTTCTCATAGGGTCGCGGATTGTCAGCGTATTGGCAAGTTATTTCAGCTAAGGGAAAGGAGTAAAATGGTGATTGTGCGCGGGATTTGATGAATGTTTGCAAAAGTTGGCCCTGTCGGGACAGGGTTAGGCTTTGGAAGATTCAGAATTTTGCTTAAGGCATAAGTGAGTTGTCAGGATAGTGACTCGGTCACGTGGTTCCTTGGAAGGGGTGTTCATGTGCTAGAAGAGCCTTGGAGTTGATTGCATTCGGGGCCAGTCAGAGTGAGTGACTCTCAATAGCGATCCTAGTGAGTTCAAAAGTCAAGAATGCGGCGTATAAGGGTTTCAGGCAGCAGTATGATCGAGAATCGAGCTTTTGCAGAGTAATTTCTAAGAAAAAGGAAGATGGTTGGAATGTTCTATGATATGTTTCAGCATGCAGGATAGTATTGGAGGAGTGAGAGAAATAAACTCCGGATTGTAGAAAGATTATCAGAAAGGGTATGAGACGGGTTGCGGGATTTAGGCAGCATAGTCTCGTGAATCAAGTCCACTCGGGACGAGTGAGGATTGAGTTTGCTATGAGTTGAAGGAAGTTGCTATTATTCCTGAGGCAATTGAATATGATTAAAAGCAAATAGATTGATTATCCATGGTTGAAATGGCACTTTTTCGGCAGTGATCAGTTTCTTCGGTGTGATTAAGTTATGCATGTGGTTTGTGCCGGTGTGTGCGGGGCTTGTTGGCCATCGTAACGAATTTCATGTGGGAGCATTTGAGTGCTATGGCCTGTCAGGTGTAGGCGGATCCCGGAAGGGTTATGGTGGTATAGACTACTACTTAGGATTTGCATATTGGGTGATTGTGGGAATTCACTCGTGTGTTGAGATGGAACTCTTGAATGGAGTTAAGTAAAATGTTTCTATATGATAAAGTGTTCACCCTATTGGTGGTTCAGAAGTTATGATGGAATTCTTGTGTTACCTCATATTGGCATGTTAGGTGCGGTAAGCAGTATGTAACTGGGAGTAAGAATCGACATTGCAGTTCGGTGTTAATAAGGATGTCATGATCTCGGAAGAGCAAGAAAAAGTGATTTGAAAGTTCAG